>VWZD01008086.1:1462-26342 GCA_013396695.1 Sakesphorus luctuosus
TTTGTGTCAATAAAACTTTTATTTTCTCTTTAAACAAATATTTCACTAGAAGAAGAAATGAAGTGCCATAACTTCATGAAAAGCTTTCCAGGTAGTTGCATTTCTGGGAAAGGGGAAGGGAGATTGTCAATTTGAAATGATTCTACAATAATTTATAAACAAAACTAGATAAGCTAATGTAATAAGACCACTGATTAGATTTTCCCGACCATATTGTGGGTAGATTAAGGAAGGATAACACACAAAAGTCCAGCTGATATAAGTCCTTTGATGTTTCAAATTTCTACTAAGAAAACCAGTGTGTCATTATACTGCCATTAAGATTAATGTATTTCCTTTAAATTATTTTAATCTTCTTTTTCATAGTTCTTCCAATATTAGTAGAAATTACTCTTGGATAAGGTTTTTGTGTGTTTCTTTGCTTGTTTGGTTTGGTTTTTTTCATATTAAATACATGGGAGTTCCACATACTTGAAGAAAGTTCCAGGAAATTAAAAAAAACTGAAAAAAACTGTTATTTTGGTGTCATGGTCTTCTCCTATTACACTTTTCTCATTCTTTGACAGATAAACCAAATTTTCCCCTTTCTTTACCATTGCTGGATGAGAGAAACAGTTTAATAGTGTAAAAACATGTCACAGAAACATTTTTGACCACTGCATGACTAGTAATGGATTAACTAATAACACTAAGGAACTTTATTCATATTTCATGTATGTAATGTTGAATGGGATTACAGTATAACTAGCCTTCAGTATTTACAGGTGAAGGTTTTAGACTACTATTTATCTTACATGTACTGCACATCAAGAACCACATAGAGTTTTCATGTGAGAATCAAACTCAAATATGTATTAAGATTAATTAATATCTACCAGGGGAAGAAATCAAGGGAACATTTAGCATGATCGGACTTTTAAAAATAGTGGACATGAAAACTAAACTTTATAGATGATCACAGAAATTGGGACAGTTCTCACATTAGAATAAAGTAAAAATCTGATGCCAAATGTTAAAATATAGTAAAAAGTAAAGAAAAGAAACAGGAAGTTTCAACATCCTAGATTAAAAAAAATATATAAAATTTTAAAAAAAATTTAAAAAAAGGGGAAAACCTGGCAAAATATATTGCTGAAAATAATTATTGAAATTTATAGTACCTAAAATTGTTCATAACAAAAAGATATAACTTTGAGTAGTAAGAAACTATCATTTGAATCAGACAAAATTATTTGAAAGAAGTGAAAAAATAATTCAGGATATATTCAGCCCTGTGGCCTTCAAATTAGTTGACTAGATTTTTCAGGTCAAGAAAAACAAAACTTTTCTTCTTTCAGTGAGTGAAATATCTAACCTAATCCTGGATCAATATTTGTCCTTGTAAGGAGCTGCTGAGAGCCAACAGATATATTTGATTTTATATAGAGCAAAGACAGGTTGTTTTGTTAGTAAACAAGGAAATATAGGTATAATTTTCAAAATAAGAGGAGAAAGAGAGTTCCTAAATACACTATTTCTGCAAAACAGGAGCTTGCTAGAGAGTATTAGAGTGTGGCAGAAACACTGTGATTCTGAGTTTGCTGAGACAGGGTTGATATTCCTGCTGGTAAGCTGATACACTTGCTGTTGAAAAATCATCCATATCATGTTGAAAGTGGTAATTGCATCTTGCATTGAAGCTTCATGTAGCACATTTTTCCATGTTCATATTCTGTCTAAACAGAAGTGGCACTGCTTTGGCTGGATCCTTTTACCCACTTCAAGACTTTATCCTGTGATCTACTCAATGGCCATTGTTTCAATGATTCAGAATACTTAAAAGTAGATTTTGGTCACAGTATATCCTGAAAGATGGGGAAAAGAACATCAACAAAATCCTCAACACCAACATAAAGTAGGTATCAGCAGCTCTTTGCTTATAGAATACATAGAGATAAAAAATTAGAAGTTTTTTCTTAACCAGTAATAACACAGATTGTCCTACAATAGTTTCTTTAATTTAAATAGATGTTTCTTATTTAAAATAAAAATTTTATACTTGAATAGGCTGTTTGTGTGTTGTTTAGAATATGAAGAGAAATGGTACAAAATGGGTGTATGATATTAGAATATTAAATTCACTGCTCTTTAAGAAAATTTTAAAATTGCATAGCTGAAAATTTGGAATTTTTATATTTTAATGACAGATGTCATTATATAAACCCCACAAAGACAATCATTAATGTCAATATGTGTATTATTGCTGATCTTTGACAGATGGAGTTAAAAGTTCTATTTGCAAAACCTGGAATTGGGTTTAAATTTTACAATAAGAAAGAAAGTGATTAGGCTTAGTCTAAAAATGTTACTAATCTTTAATGGCATGTGTCAACTGTTAAATTACATTATACTGCATCATCTGTGACAAGATACATTACGTGTTTTTCTCTCTCATTACCTGCCTACGTGAAGTGTTCAACACAAAAATAGCTGAATTCAGTTATTATGTTTTAAATGATAATGCAATAATAATGACTATACATTTAAAGACACAACTTTCCTGATGAAACCTTGTTACTAAGTAGTCACTGATCAAAATTTATTCCTTAACATTATTTCTATTATTGTAGTACAGGGAGGCAGGGGGAGATTTTTTGTAATTTCAATTGGTCAGTAGTATTAAAATCTTAGCGCCTCAGAAAAGTAAACAACAGGGAAGGTTGTGCTATAGGGATTTACAACTCTTTCTCCTTAAGACAGATTATTTCTTAAAGAATTTTTTTCTTTATTTTGTTTTGTTGTAGGGTGATATGTCATGGGTGGGGGATATTGTTGTTGTTTTGGGTTTGGTTTTAATTTACTTTAGTGACTATTTTTTTTTTCAGTATTATGTTGGCAACTGTTTAATGTAGGTAACTAGTCCAGGCTCAGTTATGGACTTAGATCCCATTGTATTAAAATCTGCATGAAAACAGAAGAAAAACTACCTATATCTCAGCAAACTTAAAATTTAGGAGTATAATTAAACTCAGTTCCCTCTAGCTGTCTAAAGCTAGACTTCTAGGTTAAGCTTTGCTGTGGATGCCAAGCTGAGTTTCCTCTGTGAACTCTGGAATGTGATGCAACACTACTTAGAGAGGTATCTCTCTCAATTAGAAAGCGAGCAGAGAGGGCTTGCTTAGAATTGGGTTTGTGTGGCTAGGTTTTGGTAGTCGTGGCTGCTGTGAGAAGATGTCCTGTAGAGCCAGCTGGCTCCAGGATGGACCTGCTGCTGGCCAAAGTCAAGCCAATCAGGAAACATACTAATGCCTCTGTTGTAACAAATTTAAGAAGGGAAAAAAAGGTTATTGGGATGATGAAACTACATTCAGGGAAGTGTGGAGTGAGAACTTGTGAACAACGCTGCAGATATCAAGGGTGATGGAGAAGGAGGGGGAGAAGATGCTTCAGGTGCTGGAGCTGAGGTTGCCCTGCAGCCCGTGGTGCAGACCATGGTGGAACAGCTGTGCCCCTGCAACCCGTGGAGTGCAGAGATCCACCTGCACTGGAGCCCACGTCAGAGTGGGTGGATGCCTAAAGGAGGCTGTGACCACGTGGGAGGGCCACACTGGAGCAGGATCCTGGCAGGAACTTGCTGCCCTGTGGAGAGAGCAGCCCAAACTGGAGCAGGTTTCCTTGTAGAACTTGTGACCCTGTGGGGGACGCATGTTGGAATGGCCTGTGCCTGAAGGATTGACCCATGGAAAAGTGATGCATGTGGAAGCAGTTTTTAAAGAACTGTGAGATGGACTCAGGCTGGAGAAGTTCACAGAGGATGTCTCCCGTGAGAGGGACCTCACAGGGAGCAGGGGAAGAACTCCTCTCTGAGTAGTGACAGAAAGAACCAGTGATGAACTGACCATAATCCCATTCTGTCTCCCTGCACCACTGGAGGGGCAGAGGTAGAGCTCAGGAAGGAGGAAGGTGAGGGGGAAGGTGTTTGAAGATTTACTTTACTTCTCATTATCCTGCTCTGATTTTGTTAGTAATAAATTTAATTAATATTCCCATTTTGAGTCTGTTTTTCCTGTGACAGTGATTGGTGAGTAATCTCTCCCTGTCCTTAACTCACAAACCCTGCATTATATTTCCCCTCTGTTCAGTTGCAGAAGGTAATGAGAGAACAGCTTTGGCAGGTAGCTGGTGTCCACCCAAGGTCAACTCACTGCAAGTTGTTAACCTAATTTTTTGGACTGGTAATGTTAGATAGCTCCCTAAGTATGATATAAGATGGAGCAACTAGACATAGACAGAAACTTTTGCTACTAAACATCGTAGAAAAAAGGAGGTGTCAACAAAAACAACCTGTAAGAGTTTGTGCATGCTTCTGTGAAATAGCAATGATGAAGAGGAGTGGCAAGGGAGTAGTCATGAAGAATCAATTATTATCCTGTTAAATTTCTAGTTATTAGAATCAGGAGTCAGCTTTTCAGTACTGAATGAAGGAAGAAAGCAGGACTTTGTGAAAGGTCTTCAAAGATCAAATATAGAACATCTGTTTGACTCAATATAGGTACTAGTGAAGAAACATGGAAGAGTGCTATTGTCAGAAGTAAATATGAGAAAATTTTATTTGCAGTATCATTCTTAACAAATAAAACAATATACATTTTTCAAGGAAAAGAAAAGGAATGAATAATAATAAAATGCTGGACTAGACTTCTGGCACATGTATTCTCCTTGAACATGTTGGACAATAAGAATCTGTAAGACTAAAATATAAGCTGGATATGACAGCCTAGAGAGCTAGCATTAACTAGAAAGTTATAGTTTTAAGTGACATTCAAAGAGAAATTCAATTTACCTGTCTGTAAACTTCATAAACACATGCATATGGATGGATTTCCTTATTTGGTAACAGTAATAGGCACTATTAGAACATAATTCATCTCACCTTAAAAGAAGAAAATAAGTGAGGTAGCTTAAAGAGAAGACTAAGAACTCTGAGTCTGAGCTGACAGCTAAGTATTTATGTGAAACATCAAGAGACTGATGCAAAAATTTTAGAAGTCAACATCTCTGGGCTACAAAAACAAGCCAGTGTAAAAAAAAAAACCCAACCCAAACCAAACCAAACAATCAGAGGCACCTTTTAGAATACTTTCTTCAAATGTATTAAGAGGCAAAGCAAGCTTTCTCCTTCATGCTGGTTTTGTTTCACCAGGGTAACCACAGGCTAAACAGGCCTTGCAACTATTGGATCTACCGTCACTTTCACCTCCCATCATTACACAATGTGCCTGAACCCAGAAGGGTTCCAGAGAGTTTTTATTTCAAACAGCAAAGCAAGATGACTCTCATTCCTGCTTCCCTTACATACACTATGCAAAGGCTATAGATGACCTTTCCTGTTATTTGCAGAGCACTAGAAAGAGATCAGGTCATAGTATATAACTGATTTCCTTGTACTGTAACAGAAAAGTTTAGTCTGAGCTATCAGCAGTTTCAAAACTGTGGTGTTCGGAAAGTAATTTGCAACATTTGAAGTCAACAAAAGTTTTGAAAACAGAGAATGGTTCAAGTTAAAAAATATCAGTCTTATTACCAGGAATGTTTATTGAAAGGCTATACTTTCATCTTTTGGATGTATTAGCAATATATTTTGGATTTATAAAGTCAAATACACAGACAATGTATATCAACACAATGCCAGAAAAAATAAAAAGTATTTCTTTATTTTAAAACAGTGTCAGATTTGCTCCTTGGTGAAATTATTGTCTGAATTTGGCTTCTTTTTTTTTTCTTTTTTTGGAGCAATCTGCAGTAATTTTTATATTGAAAAATTGTGCTCCATAATATAAAGATACCATGCCTATATTAAGAGTCAATCTAAACAGGTTTTGAAACAAAGATCAATGGCTAATTATGCAAGAAATTAATTTTTGGAAGAAACAAAAATATAACAAAACTGTATGGCAGTCAACACAGAATGTCAATTAAGTGTCTCAACAATAAGTGTAATGGAAGCTTAATCCGAATGGGAAGAACGGTAAGAAGCAACCTTACTGGAGGGTTGCTGTGATAAATACGAGGGGAACAGAGTCTCTTCTGCAATTGTGCCAGCTGGACTCAGGGTACCAGAAAGGAATGTTGCACTCCCTAAACTCAGAAAAAAATTATTTTCTCTCTAGACTTTCTTATAATTAAAAAAAAATCTACAATATTAATTTATATTTGTTTTCTGATGGCCTAATTAAGTGTTCAACTATGATAAGTCTCAGATTTGTGCAAATAAAAAATTGTTATCAGAAAGTTAATTCAATACAGTGAACTTAATAAAGATCTTTTTTGCTCTCTTATGGAAAATAAATAAATCAATAAACATATTTAGAAGTCTAAATTTCTCCTAAAATCATCTGAAATCATCCTTAAATATGTGCTGTTAAGCTGGAATCCGACACTTTCCAAATTATAACACTTGACCTTTAATCTGGGTATGCCGCAACTTCATTATGACTGGGAGTGAGCAAAAGACAAGAAACACTGTGGATAAAAGGCTTAGAGGAGATATCTGAACAAGGACAATGAAGCAGAAGAGAGCAGAACAGCGGGTTGAATGTGACAGAATAAAGAGAAAAAGGGCATTGCTCTTGCCTGCAATGAGATACATAGATCATTATTTTTAGGAGAGAGCGAAAAACAGGGCAAAAGAAAGTCCTAGAGAGGAGACAAAATGAAAGAAAGGAGTGAGTTAAGTACAAAATATGGGAGGGATTGGAAACAAGAAAAGTCATTAAAGTCCAAATTTCTCTTTCATAAGAAATAAATTTAGAAAGGCCACTGAATTTACCGGTATAATTTAGAATTTGTATGTACATCTGTGTTAGTAAGCCTGAGATTGTTCACTAATGCTGAGATTGTGTGACATGGATTGGCTTGTATCCATTCTTTGATGTCCTCTTACCTTCCAAGATCAAGTCGCAACATCCAAATTGCCTGTTAGGAATGTTTTCTTACTTAGGCTCCCTCCTCAGTGGTGACTGAAAATAACCAAGAGTGGTTTTATGAGCTGAAATGATTCTACAGAACTTAATTTGGCCATAAATTTCATAGCATCCCCACGTTCACTGATGTTCTTTGGTATTGTTTAACTCACCAGCACAAATTCAGCTACAAAATCTGTGAGATTCTCTCTATGATGCATCTGACATTATGTAGATACAGATTTTCAGCTGTGACACAGTGACTTGTCTGAACTGGTAGAGTAGGTAGATCCAGCAGCACTGCTAATCTCAATAATATTATGAGTAGGTGTAAAGGATGAAGGTTTTAAAAACTGAGATTTGTATTCTACCATGACTTGCAAAGTTCACACAATGAATATTTTTCTGAATGAGAAGAGAAAAATATAATCCTCCCCTCCTCCCTCCCCTCNAAACAACTCAAGTTGTAAGCAGCAAATTCCAATGGCTGCACTGGTTCCCTAGAGCTCTCTGTTAGTGTGCCTTGAAAACTGTTTCTCTATACAACTGAGTATTGTCTATATCAAAGTTACAAGTCTTCAGGTCCAAAAGGCACACAGGTTCTAAAGATAATCACTTTTCCATTTTTTAAATTATTTCTTCTAGTACTTTTCTTCAGCAGCATGAAACTTCAGCCAGACTGCATTGTAGATAATTTAAGGGTACAAATGAGTAAATATTTCAGAAGTATAAACTGAATGAATTGTTATTTTCAGAAACTATGTAAAACCAGAATTATTTGACTAGGTAGTAATTCATCAAATTAATTAGCAGTGTATTTTTTTATTTAAAAGCTGGAACAGGAAATAACCAACAACATTATGCAAAATGTAAAGCAAGAAGAAAATATTTTAAGAATACTGTCTGTGAAACAGCAAAAGAAAACATTCCAAATGACAGAAACCAAGCAAATAAGGCAAAGTCCCTACTTTTATCATTTCCATTTCAGACACCTTTTCATGTTAGATATTTTCCAGTTGCTCACATTTTGGAATTTAGTCGTGTGTGTATAGAAACTGGATGCATATTTTTACTTGAGTCTGATTTTTCTGCTTCTGGATCACTGCACATCAGGATTTTTCATGCCTTTCTACAGCCATCATAAGATAGATGAGATATGATTAAGTAAAGTCAAGTTGAAGACTTGTATTAAAACTCTCTGAAGGGTTAAAAACTGTTCTCATCATAAAGGTTTAGACAGATAACTTTGACAGTGCCAAATTCTGCAAAAGGGAACTCTTCAGTGCAAACTCAACTGTCACTACCTGTTCAGCCACTTCTGTACTGTTGTAAACTTTCACTTTCCATTCAATATCTAAGATGGCAGATGAAAAAAAACCCCTCTGATTCAGATTTTGCCGGATGAAAGTTCAAAGCACAACCAGCTTGGTTTAAGACAATAGCCTCTATTGTCGGAGCTACGTGCAGGAAGTTGTACACAGAATAAAACCCAAGAAGTTAAATCTCTTTAAATTCTAATTTCTTCTCTCTCCCTAGACTTCTGACTCTTAAGATTGTTTTCTGCTAAGAACAACCTAAGGACATTGATATGCATGCTATAGCCTGATGGGATAGAAAGGATGTGACCATTTCCATAGAAGCAGCCCACATTAAAAAAAAACAGATAACAGCCAAAGTGTTTTGATATATAAACAGCATGAAGGAAAAATCCAATACAATTAATAATTCTACAGTTGGTACAAGTTGAAAATTGCATTAAAGGGTTCAAGAGAGACGCCTAGTTTCAACAAGTCTCACTATTGATGAGGGAAATCAAGGATACAGGTACACTTGAGCTGCTGTAACAACCATAATGCGTGGTGTTAATGAGAACAAAAGTTAATATGGATACACATAACAGTTCCCCACCACAGCACACACCTTCTCTGTCTGCTTTTACAAAACAGGCAGGCTTCTATAAAACAGGTCAGAAAGAGAAGGATCTTGCTCAATTTTTGTCTATATTAGTTAATTAATAATTAAAGGACTGTGGATTTCCATAACATTCCAGACAGCACTTTTAAAAGAGGAAAGATCAGATCATTGAAATTGTAGGTATGTGGGTGTCAGAAATGAGGACATAAGGAGACAACTCCAAGAGAAAACTTTTATAAACCATGAATGGTTGCATCTATGATGCATCTAAAATTATTCTAATGAAATTGATAATTCCATTTTTTCATTTTATTATGACTAAACAAATTACTGTAGATGAACAACCTCTCCCCCCCCCCAAAAAAAATGCTATGAATTTTAAGACTATCTCTGTATGTGCTTCAAATTTAGAGCTAGCAATTGACACTGCTTAGATGAAGACAGCAATGAAGTTGCAGACTTACTGCAGTTACTGTTAGCTCTCAAGCTTTGCAAATTCACCCACAAAGCTGAATATCTGTACAGGACTGCTCATGTCGTTCTTAAGAAATCTTTATAACAACCCAATAAGCAATATATAAGTAACCTGATAAGATCAACTTTGCTTTTGTCATGCTTTAGGAATGGTATTATCTGATTTAGTGCTTCCACCAAAACCATATGCTGCTCTCTTGCTCCCTCCTGTCCCTTCCCCCTCCCCTCTGTAGGTCGCTGGAAAGGAGCACAAAAGGTAAAGCTCAGGGGTTGAAATAAGAACAATTTACTGGAAACAGCAATGAGTTAAGAAAAGGAACAGTAACAAAAGCAACAATTTTAATAACAATAGTGTACAAAAGAGGGAATGATTCACATGCCAAAATTCTCACTGTGGAGCTCATGACCTCACTGCAGCCACCCTGTCCTGACCAGAAGAGAGCCCTTCCTTCTGGAAAGAGACTTCCCTCTCCCTGCTCCCAGTAGTGTTGTCAGGAGTTATAGGGTATTCACGTCCTACCCATGTCCTCTCCTAGCTACTGTGAAAAATTAAATCTGTCCTGGCTGTAACTGTAAACAAAAAACAATGAGATAACTAATACCTGAAAAATGGCAGAAAATAAGGCAAAACAATATTGTGAAATGCATTTGGTACATGTAATAGCCTCCCCTAAATAAAAATGGAAGAGCTTGTTCATTAGAAAATGACCATTGATAAGCTTAATTTAATGCCGTAAGAAAAATTAAAAGGCACCATACTGAACTATAATCAAATAAAAAAATCTAAAAAATGTTACCCTTTCTTACTGTTCTAGAATATTAAAGATCCTTTACTACTTATAAAGGAAATAAGTATATTTCATGTTAAGTTTCAACACAGTAAAAGACTAAATTTCTTCAACAGGGACATAACTTCACATTCAGGCCAGGTCATGCATTTTCCACTTTTTTTGTGTCAACGTCAATTCTGTTTTGCACATGGATGATAAATATCACTGTAGTCTTCCATCCCTAGTAATGATGCTTTAGGCAAGGCCTAAAGTTTGTTTGGACAAAAAGAAAGGTTGAAAATATGTAATATTATTTCCTAAGTTTTCTTCTCTCTTCTCTAAGTAAGCTATCATGCCTTGAGACTTCCAAAGTCCACATGGTTTTCAACCTGCCTTGTAATATATAAGTTATATAAGGTTATATTTAATCAAACAATATTGAAAGTTGTATCTAAGCAACTAACAGAGCTTCAGTTTTCAATAACAGGATTTAAATACTGTAACTACCAAAACATGCAACAAATTAAAGCCTCTTGCCGTTACTAAAACACTTGTCTGGTATACTTGAATAACAAGAAATTTCTGAAGACATTACTCTGTTATCATACTTGAATTTTATTTTTTATAAAACCAAAGACAACATGCTTTGCATATATTTTCCTGTAGTTTGGATTCTAAATTTAACTGTACAACATGATCTACCAGTTCTTAGGATCAATACAATATATTTTTCCCTCTTTTTTTAAAATTTATGTGTGTAATTTCATAGTACATATTCAAATAAGAAGCAGGGAGAAAAATATTTGGTAGTTCCAGTTTTATATATACAGAAAACCAGTTTTATTTCCTTCTCTATACTTTTTTCTGTCTCTCACTGGAGGCAGAAATCTCTGTTCTAAAATGTTCCTTCAAAGTAACATATATTGCAATACTTNTTTTATATATACAGAAAACCAGTTTTATTTCCTTCTCTATACTTTTTTCTGTCTCTCACTGGAGGCAGAAATCTCTGTTCCTTCAAAGTAACATATATCGCAATACTTGAGTATGTTTCAGTTTTTCTTAGTTAATAGCTCAATTTATAATCAAACATTCATCAGCACAGTAATTTAGTATAAATTCCCTCATCAAAAACACATTTACAGGCACATACAGTTCACAGATCTACGAACATCTCTTGAGTTCTTTTATATCTTATTTAAAGGAAAGTAGAATTTGGGTTGACATTTGGTCAGCAGATGATGTATGCAACAGTCTACAATGTGTGTTTAAGAAGTAGAAAGATTTTTTTTGAATAAACACTGCAAATTTATTTTTAAACACTCATTTTTTATGATTGGAAACAGAATTCCATCAGAGGAGGTTCAAAACAGCAACATTCCCAGTAGAACTACAGATTTTAACTGAAAGGTTAATTCTTTGTGAGAGTATTTCAGGAGTCAGCAGAGGTGATCAGATATTGTGAAATGTCTGGACGTACCATTAATTCCTTCCACATGTTCTTCCAAACAGAAGTTAATATATACAATACAGACATAAACAGTGTTTTTAGTAGATGACTGCAAACCTCAGGGGTAAAAAGATCTTCATTTGTGATCATAAAACAACAGTTGTGTTTTCCTGAATCTCCTAACATTAGGAGTATATTTTTTTGTGAAGAGATATTGATGCATCAGAGTTCAACAAGAATTTTGCTATTTTAGGAAGGGTTTACAATACAATTGTGTAGAGAGACATATGTATTTGGGGGAGAATATATAGAACAATGCCTAGTGGCTAGTTGGGGGTTGAACAGGGCATAAAACCTCATCATTTTAGAAAACAAAACAGAAGAAAACAAAATGTCTTGCACAGAGGAAAATTCAGGAGTAGCAGATAAGAAAGATGATAAAAAGAATTGAACCTAGGAGCTTGTGTCATATGCCTTGGTGTTCCCTAGGAAGATTTCCAAGTAATTGGCATTAGAAAAGTCTAGGTAAAGAATGTGCCAAAGCCTATGACATCTTGAATGCATTAAGATGTCTATTTTTAAAAATGCAGTGAATGATATTCTTCTGTAGAAAACTAATCTTAATCAGTTTACCTGATCCTCTACATTGCTAAATTATCCAATGATCATCATGCTACTAAAAGATGACATGAATGCCATTTTCCAATATATTGAATTAAAATGCTACTTTAAAACATAAACTAGCTGAAAGTCATGTTATAGTGTTCTCCTCAGCTTAGAACAAAACTGAAGAAAAAATAAAATGAGATGCAGTGATGCACAAGCTCAATATATTCTTACAAACTAGCAGTATGTTAGCTTTGCCTTGTTAAATATTTCTTAAGCAATTTTTAATTGACAACATATGTTGAACATCACATAGCAATGTGTGCAAAGCACTTTACATCTGTCATAGCCTCCTGAAGCTAATCCCTCTTTAATGTGCTAGCTTTCTTTGTATTGCTGCAGGCTTTGTTTCTGTTTACTGTCTTTCAAAAGGAATGGGGGAAAAAGAAGTTAGCTGTCAGTGAGAATAGGCTTGTTATACAAAGATTTTAATTCTATGAACCTTTTGACTGGCTATCTGCTAAGAAATTATTATTACCAGGCACAATGCTTTACACAGAAAGAAAAAGTCAAATTCCATTTTTTTCAAGGTGAGAGAAATTAATTTCTTGTCAAGGCTTCACTATGGGCAAATGGTGCCTGACAAATTTGGTGGCCTTCAGTGATGGGGTTACAGCATATTTTTGGTAAGGGAAGAGTGATGATGCCATCTATCTGGATTTGTGCAAAGCATTTGACACTGTACCACACAACGTCCTTGTCTCTAAACTGGAAAGACATGGATTTGATGGATGGATCACCCAACAGATAAAGAATTGGCTGCATAGTTGCACTGAAAGTGTTGTGGTCAATGGCTTGGTGTCTAAGAGGACTCCAGTGACAAGTGTCTTTCCTCAGGGGTCAGTACTGGGACCGGTGCTGTTTAACATCTTTGTGGGTGACATGGACATTGGGATTGACTGCACCCTCAACAAGTTCGGGGATAATACCAAAGTGTGCATTCAACACACTGGAGGGAAAAGATGCCAACCAGGGGGATCTTGAAAGGTTTGAAAGGTGGGCTTGTTTGCATGTATTGAATTTCAACAAGGCCAAATGCGAGATCCTGCAAACCTCCTGGTTTGGAGCAATCCCAAATACAAACACACATGCCAGGCAAAGCAGATTAAGAGCAGCCCGGGAGAGAGGGAGTGCCTCTACTACAAACTGTAATCACTGCCGACTGGACACCAGATTTTCTGTATGGTTTGGATCTTACTTGCAATGATAGACAGATCAAGACATAAAAAAGATAAGGGTGAGGAGCAGGGACAACACAGCAGTACGTCAGTAATACAGGAATTTTGGAGTGCTTTGATGATAACTTTCTCCTATAAGGGACTGAGGAGCAAATTAGAAGTGGTGCTCCACTGGACCTCTTACTCATCAATAAGGAGGGACTCATTGGGAATCTGAAGGTCAAAGAAAGCCTTGGTTGCAGTGACCATGAGTTCAGGACCCTGGGGACAGGAATGCCGGGAAAAGCATGAGCACAGCCCTGGACTTCTGAAGAACAGACCTTTGACCTCTTCAAAAATCTACTTGGAAGCTTCTCATGAGATAAGACCTTGGAGGGACAAGGGGCCAAGAAAGCTGGTTAGTATTCAAGGATCACCTCCTGCAAGCTCAAGAGAGCTCAACTCCAATGAACGTGAAGTTAAGTAAAAAATGTCAAGAGGTCTGTGTGGACATGCAATAAGCTCCTGGCCAAATTAAAGCAGAATAAAAAGCTTACAGAGGATGGAAATAAGGACATGTAACCTGGGACAAATAGAGAATTATTGAATCCATGGATGACACTGGAAAAAAACAAAGTTCAAATAGATTTGAGTATAGCCAGAGGTGTAAAAAGACAACAGGAAGAGCTGCTAACAGAATACAGAGGACAAAAGGAAGACCAAGGGAAATGCGGTTCCAATGCTCAGTGAGACAGGGGACCTGGTTACACAGGAAGTGCAAAAACCAGAAGTGCTGAATTCCTTCTTTATCTCAGTCTTTACTAGAAAGACTGGCCTTTGGAAAGTCCAGGTCCCAGAGGCATGGGAGAAAGGGTGGAGTAATAAAGATGTATCCCTAGTAGAAGAGGATCAGGTCAGGGAACAGATAAGAAAACTGGACATGCATAAGTCCATAGCCCCTGATGACATGCACCCAGAAGTGCTGCAGGAGCTCTAGATGTTATTGGGAGGGCATTCTTGATAATCCTCGGTTGCTCATAGTGACTGGGAGAAGTGTCTCTAAACTGCAGGAAAAAAGCAAATGACACACCCATCTTCCAGAAGAGCAGTAAGGGAAGCCAAGAGAATTATAGGCTGGTCAGCCTCACCTTGATACTTGGAAATGTGATGGAGCAGCTAAATTAGGAAACCATTCCTGGGCTACTGAAAGACAATAGTCAGAATGTCTTCAGCAATGGAAAATCACACTTGACCAACCCAGTGAACTTCTGCAACGAAATGGCTGTTCTGGTAGATGGGGAAAAGCAATGGATATAGTCTACCTGGACTGCAGTAAGGTCTTCGATGTTGCCTCACATAAGACCTTCATAAAGAAGCTATAACTGGATAACAAGGCAGTGTGGTGGGCTGAAAACTACCTGAACAAACTAGTTTAGAGGGTGGTGATCAGTGAAACAAAATCTAGTTGGAGGACACTGACTAGTGGTGCACCACAACCATCAGTACTGGGCTCAGTCCTATTTAATATCATTAATGATCTGGATAATGGATGGGGCACGGTGTAACATAAACAAGCTTGCAGATGACACAACACTGGGAGGAATGACTGATATGACAGAGGGTCATACTGCCATTCAAAGTGACCTTGATAGGCTGAAGAAATGGGCTGACAGGAACCTCATGAAGTTCAAGAAGGGGAAGTGCAAAGTCCTGCATATATGAAGGAACAACCCCAGGCCCCAACTGGAAAGTAGCTTTGCAGAAAAGGATCTAGGAGTCCTCATGGACAACAAATTGAACCTGACCCAGCAGTGTGACTGTATGAAAAAGACAATTGTATTGTCTGCTGCATTAGGCAAACTATTGCCACAGGTTGAAACAGGTGATCCTTCTCCTTTGCTCAGCATTAGTGTCCTGTCTTCAGGTCTGGACAAGAGAGACATGGACATACTTTAGAGAGTCCAAGAAAGGGTCACAAAGATGGTTAAAGAACTGGAGCACCACTCATAGGAGGAAACTTAGGAGAGTTGAGACTGTTTGGCCTGGAGAAGGTGAAGCTCTGGGAATATCTCATTAATGCATGTGTAAAGAGGATGAAGACAGGCTTTATTCAGTGGTGTCCAATGACAGGGCAAGAGGCAGTGGGCACAAACTTAAACACAGGATCTTCTGTCTGAACATTGGGAAAGCCTTTTTTATTTTGTGAAGGGAACTGATCCCTGGCATAAGTTGCCCAGAGATGTTATGGAGTATCCCTGTTGTGGTTTAACCACAGCCAGCGATAAAGAAGCCCCATGCAGCCACTCACTCACTTTCCCACCAGTAGGACCGGGGAGAGAATCTGAAGAGTAAAAATCAGAAAATTCAAGGATTGAGATAAAGAAAGTTCAATAGGGAAAGCAAAAGCCACATGCTCAAGCAAAGAAAAACAATTATTCACCACTTCCCATGCACAGGCAGGTGTTCAGCCATCTCCAGAAAAGCTAGGCCCTATCACATGTAACAGTGACTTTGAAAGACAAACATCATCTCTCTGAACATCCCCCCACTTCTTCCTTCCTCTTTATATACTGAACATGAAGTCATATGGTCTGGCATATTCTTTTGATCAGTTTAGGTCACCTATCCTGGCTGAGTCTCCTCCCAGTCTCCCATGCACACCCAAATTCCTTGCCAGGGTGGCAGTACAAAATGCAGAAGAGGCCTTGGCTCTCTGTAAGCCCTGCTCAGCAATAACAAAAACATCTCTATATTATCAATCCCATGCTCAGCATAAGTTCAAAACATAGTCCCATACTAGCCACTGTGAAGAAAGTTATCTCTACCCCAGCCAAAACGAGAACACTCTCTTGGAGATGTTCATAAGTCATCTGGACATAGTCCTGGGCAAGGGGCTGTAAGTGGCACTATTTAGCAGGGGGTTGGGTAAGAGTATATATAAGATAACTTGCACAGTTTTACATGACTTATTAAGTGGAACAGTTGTCTCACTCTGAACAGAAAAACCCCCAAACAAATAAATCTCAAAAAAACAAATAAGATTTTTCTACTGAAACTCAGTACTTTTTTTTTATGCAGTGTTTGCCCAGGCTGTAGCATTTTCATACTTGCAGTAGTTGACATTACTTCTTAAAATTTTGTTAGAGAGGCAGCAATTATGTCACAAAAATGTGAGATCTAGCATGAAATTGGAAGGATTACTTTCAGAACTTTTGTAACATTGTTTCAATTCACTTTTTCAGTCTATCTACAGCTTGTCAGTGGTCTGTTTCAACTGAAGTAAAAGAGGAGTTTGTTAATCACAATAGAAGCAGGACTGACTATGTAGACAATATTGGAATATATTTGTCATAGTTATGCCTGACTTTGCTTCCCTTTCTCTCGACATCTGAAATAAAGGAAAGAATATGTTAGAAACCTTACCTTGTGATGGGAGGTTGTAGATATTAATGGTAGTGTATGCAGAGCTATTGGAAATTCAATGGAGCACTCCTACCTGAGAAATTACACTTTCCTGGAGAGAATGGAAGTTTCAACTACCAGACATCTGCTTTAAGTAGAAAATACCCCCTGGAAGAAGGAACAAAAAACCAACGTGAATAGAAGTTGTGTATAAAGAAGAGAGCAGGTGGAAGACTAAGAGCATAGTTCCACATATATTTTCCTTGGAAGTGAAGCTAATTTAAGAGTTCCTCAATCCCTGCACAAACACACACACCTTGACCCCCCACTGCTTGTTCTCATTCACCATCCTCTTTTGTGCTGCTGAAAACATTTGTAAGGGCATGATGTAGAATAGATCCCTGAAGTGAATTGTATTAATAAAAGAGACTCCAAGGTTTGTTATTCGTGTCAATGATTCACTTCACAGAACAGTATTAGAAATAGTTGCATTGCTACATTTGAAGAAGTGATGAAGTCTAACACAGAGGCAGGAATCCGTGAGTGGTGTTAGAGAAGTGATTTTTAAAACCAGCTTTACCACTAAAGAACACATGAGCCTGCACTCTAGAAACCCATGGAGAATGAAAAGGTCTGCAGGTGTCCTATGCTGTTTTGCACAATAAAGGCTTCCCTCAAGGCAGTTGTGCTCTAACTTCAGGATTTTGGCTTGAGATTAGCTGTATAATAAGTTCTGTCTTGTTTTATTGTCATTGTATATTACTTGTATGATTTTGTTATTAGATCATGCTAATTTGTCTTTAGAATGTTCAGTTCTTGACTGGAACTCTATGTCTCTCTGGTGGGATATAGAACATATAGTGGTGCTGTAATTCATGCTCTTCGTAAAAGAATGAACGTTTGGTCTGAATCACAGAAAAAAATCTGTAGAGCACTTGACTCAAAAGGTAAAGGGAGGTACTATAAAGGTTTGATCAGTGAAAACAAACAAACAAACAAACAAACAAACAAATATTTTAGCTATGCCCAAAACACAAGGAAAACAAGTGTTCCCAAATCCCAAAAGAACAGGAATTTAAATTTAAAGCATAAGTCACTAGTTTATCCTTCCCCTCTTTCCCCTATTTTATGCTGCAGACTTTTGGCATCGATAGACCAGAGAGTCAGATGTGAATGATTCAATGTGCCATGATTAATGCTAGTAGGACTAAAAAATTCAGTCACTTTGTTCTTTCTGAAATGCAGTAAATCTCTTACTTCTATTTTATTTTCAAATATTAACAAACTCTGAAAAAATACAGACTTCTTTCATTTCATCACTGTATAAACATATTAATAAAAGAGATGGAGCCTCAAATCTGGGCATAACACTAAGAATGAATGAAATACTTTCACTAAAGAAAGTATATTTGCTGACTGTATCTTTTTTCAGGCATGTTATCATAAAATATATCCAAATGAGAAAAAAAACCCAAAAAACAATCCTCAACATTTTAAAGTTATTTTGAAGTTACTTTGGACTGAAAAAAAGATGTCATATGTGTACAAAAATTCACTGAACAAGAGCAAAATCTTTTATCATTCTGATGTTAAAAACATTAAATAGTTTCCACTACTTATCCATAGAACTTCCTTTCCACTCTCCAGTTCTTGTACTTTCCCTTGTCTCTCACAAGAAAGGAAGAAAATACTATCTTCTTAAGTTTATACAGCTAAATTCTGAGATTCTAATCTCAATTCACTCCTCAACAGGGAGAAGTGTGATTTTTGTCTTTATATTTCAAAAAAACATATTTCTAAGATGATTTTTAGTAATAGTTTGTAACATAAATTCAGTGTAGAGTTCTGTGATTTGCTTGAATGGAATTTCCATTAATCCTTTCTGCATGATGACTAAAACACATTAACGTGAACATATAGAATGTAATATGCTTGCAATTAACTTGCTTAAAAACATTTCACACAAAATGTTAACTAAAATGCTATTATACACGAACTAAACAGGAAAACAAACATAATTTGGTTTCATATTTAATTCCTGTATGAATATATATCAAGAGTTTTGATATCAACTAAGAAAAACCTCAAAAAGTTGTTGCCTTTACTCATTGCTACTGAAATACAGCAAAGATTTCCTTTCTTTTCAATAAATAAAAATCTCTGAAATAACAGGATTCAAAGATGTTAAAGATGGAGTATAGTCTTGAAAACAGAAAACGAACATTACAATGACTTTGTGGATTTTATTGTCATAACTTTTTTTCAGTGAAATCTTACAACAGCATGCAGTTTTATTAGACATTATCACCACCAATTTTCCCAGAAACATCAGCACAATGGCAAAGAGACCCTAACTTACCATGTTTTCCACTGCATCTCATATTTCTTGTAAAATGAACTGTCTGGGTTTATATAGTATGTTTAAACTGTAAGAGTTTCACTGCTTATTGTTACTAACATAACCTTAATTTTTTTGTGTTGCTATAAATACTCTGTTCAGATTTACAGCAACATGAGGGTAGGCAGTTTGAGAAATAAACCCACGATTTTGATCTAATACAAATCTGATACAGGATAAACATTCCTCTTTTCCTCACTCTATTGACAAAAAAAAAAAAAAAAGAAAAAGCCCTGCAGAAAACAAAGAGAAAATAGTAAATTCATATCTGATTTAGTAGTAAACATTTGAAATTACATAATGCTAAGAAAATACAAAATTAAGCAGCAGTGACATGTTAGAAGAAAACGATATTTGAGCATAGACAGTGAAATCCAGTATCTGCATTTCTCAGGTTTGCTTATTTTGAAGTATCATGAAATGATAAATTACCTTATTTAAACCAAAGTGAGTTCAGTACTCAATCTATAGAAATTCTTCAATGCAGTAATCTTCTTCTTGAAATCTCTTCTAGTTGCAAATGTAGAGAAAGAGGAAACAAACATACTCAAACATGGCACCAGGTTCTCAAGATTCTCCTATCATTTTAAATACATGCAATGAGCATGTATTTCAGTCACTTGTTTGACAAGCCATTGACCAAAATGACCCAAAGGACACTCCAAGCCAAATGGAGACAAAGGCACAAAAGGTGTTTATTAGAAAACTATGAAGGTTTTTATAGGGTTCTGAGGGAAGGTTTTGGAACTTTGATGTGATTGGGTAAGGGTAGGGACAGAGGGTGTAACTGGGGAACTGGATAGCCAATGGGGAGCAACTTGTCAGAGGTGGGAATAGCAACCAATAGGAATTCAGGGATTAGGGCAAAGGTGGTAAAAAGTTATGAAGAGAGGAAGACAACATGGTGACTAACTAGGGAACAAGCATGAAGGGTAGCAACCACAAAGGGGTAACAGTAAACCTTTTGAACTGAAACTCTATACAATAAACTTGCAACTTTTAAACTTCAACAACCAAAGACTCTAGTTTGGCTGGTCCATGTTGATCTGCAGCACTGTCTTCCTCATAAATCCACTTTCTGAAATGTTCTTTTCAGTTCTCATAATCCGACCATTCTCCCACACTTGTTTTTTATTGGTATCCTGTAAGTGACAACAGACACTGTTTTTTTAAATAGGTGTGCATTTCCACCATGTCTGAAGTAAAGGATTCTTACAGTTTTTCTATGTCTTAGGTAAGCTAAATTCTCTTTCTATTTCCACTCTTCTTCCAGTATCAGGCAAACAAAGTTGTCATGAGACTAGGTGAGTATTTTGGTTGTTTGAACATTATCTTGCTGAGTGCTGCAAGACATGTTTTTGTCCAATTATTTTTTCAGTTTCAGACCAGACATTTCCCTGAAATACAGCCAAACACCCAAGAGAAAGGTTCTGTCTTCCAGTCCAGCTTTTGAGACACTGTGATACTGTGTTACATGAAACAAAAAAAAATTATTTTGTACCTAGATCTTCCCCAGGAAATGCAAATAGTTTTTTGGTGAACACTCCTGGAAATACAAAATCTTTGAGATCTATCAACACCTGACACTGGAGAAAAAGTCAAAGCAAGTCAGAAATTACATTTCTAGTAGGCATGAAGTTTCATAGGAAGGAAACCAATGCAGAATAAGAAGGTTTATTCCATTTAGATCTTGCACTTTTTAGATAAGTTGAAAAACAAATTTTTTTAAAAATACAGTTTAATTGAAAAATCTAAAGAAAACTTAGACTTCTGGTTTGAGGGTTTTCACTTTCTTAGTTGTTTTTAGGTCATTTATGACACTACTAATTTTTGAGACAGTTGAATCTGGATAAAGGTGGAGTGCTCAATGAAGTCACTATTTGAAAAGGAAAAGTGTCTTGGATACTCAATTGGAGCCATTTGAGATTAATCATAAAGGATTTGCTGTCATTTTGGAAAGCTCCTCCTTAAATGAATATACCTTAGGGCAGTTATCCTCGAGTGCTCATGGACAAGAAGACAAAACTGATATATCTGTTCAAATTAAGAAGGAAACAACCAAAATAGGGGATGTCAATAAATGTGCAATTCTTTAAATTTTGTTGGAAAGGTGTTTTAGGGTTTGGGGTTAAATATTTTTGTTTGTTTCTTTCTTTCTTTTCTTTTTCTTGCTGTCTAGTTTGCAAAATCTTGGGAAGTAAACAAAATGAACTAGACAGCTTTCTCACAGAACAATTAGGTGGAAAATGGCTTCTCTTAAGACTCAGATTTTACTTCTTTGTCCTTTTTCAGGTGTATTCTCTTTATCTTCTGTTTCAAAGGAAAATGTGGTGAATAATTATGAACACACAGGTTGTAGTTGTACTGGTTTGATTTCTCTTTCCTGACAAAATAATTTTTCTGGAATTAGTTTCAATTGTTTGTGTACTTGATAGTAGTCTCGCATTTAGAATGCTTCAAGTGACTAAGATTGTGGCTTTGTATGATGACCACACAGCAGGGGAATCCTCCTGTCTCATCCTACCTTTCCCTCCCACTTTCAATACCTCTGTGCTACCTCTGGTGCTCATCAGTAATATAATATTGCTGAATTTCATTTAGTCTCATAGATTATTGAAGGACTAAATATGCAGCAGGGCTAAAGCAAGAAAAGGTGCAGTGCAGGACTCTGAGGCTAAGACCAGAAGGGGAATTCGGATACTTTTTTTTCTACATAATTAGATCAGCTCAACTGTCTTGTCCAATCTCACATTAAACTTACGGATCCCTTGCTTGACAACTGCTGTAAATAATGGAGTGTGAAGGTTTCACCATATCACATTATTTGTAATGTACTAGTCCCTAGCAAAACCTTATTTAAATGAACATGATGGCTGGTGACTAATAAAACACATAGATAGGTTTTCATTTTTGTTGAGTGGGACAAACAGGGAAATGCAAGTGCTTATAGAAGTAAAAATGGCTTTTAAAAAGACTTATTACCCTGATTAACCTTATAGAAACCTCATTAAAATCAGTCTACTAGGAGAGAGGTAATAATGTGTCAATCATGTGCAAAGTTAATAGAATTTAATACTACATTAATAAGTTGTGAGGCATCACGTATACTTGTTCTAGCTAACTCTGCATTTCTTGACATAAAAAAAATAAAAATATGGAATACTAATTGCATGTTTGTTTGTAACTATCAAATTAAATTACCCTGACTTTTTAGAACATAACTCTCTGTTACCAGCTATGTCTACTTTGCAATACTGCATATATGGAGTTATCTTTTTATTAACCATCGAAATTGACTTGCTTAATAATCTGATCCATGTCTTCGGGATCTGTTCACTAATTATAATGAACACTACACAATTTAAATCAAGTGACCATTTTCTTTGCTTATGGCTTTCTTTTGGCATTACAGAATGTATCATATATGTACATAATATTTCCTCTGGTATAGTTTTGGCCCATACTAAATGACACACAGTGATTTCTGGGCACAAATGAGAAAATAATGTTGGCTTTGGATCATTTCGAACAGGTAGCCTTGTTCTATGGGAGAAAAAAGCTTAAGTTGGTGGAAAAATTGTGGTGTGCTACTTAATCTCAATATCAAAAAATGGTCACTAAACTATTATATTTAGTAATACAGATATAGCCTATGTGATCAAATAGCTAGTTTACAGCATACATTACATCAGTCTGAACAGCGTAATTAAGTCAAAGATATCAGGCTCCATGTGGAGTTTATTTTGTCATGCACTTCAAATAAGTGACACTATATATTAAAAAGTAAGAAAAAGCAAATCACAACTTTCTTCAAGAAATAAGTGTTAGGTGGAGGTGTGCATTTCCATAATTTTGAATTTATCTCCATCCATTCAAAAAGATTTGGATTGTTATTCTAAACTCAGAATAAGCTTTATTTTAAATAATTTTTGTTCCACAGTGCACTTCTATGTCATGCATGGTATGTTATACAAAAATATGAAACAAATTTAGAATAATGGATTCCACTCCAAGAAACTGAAGTTGTGATAGTCTATTAATTTTTAGAAAGTCAAATAATTCCTTAAAGATTGCCCTGCTAAGATTAGACAACAAAATTCTCTAGCTAAGATGTGACATTGTTATGCCAAATGGATGTTGTCTTACAGGATCTTTCTACACAGATAAAACAACTTGACTCAACAAAATAAACACCAATCATGATATTAAAGTAGGGAAACTTTAAATCTCTGTTTTATTTTTCTCTTACACTAAAATATCAGATTATTTATGGCTACGTATCAGCTTTGTCTGAATATAAAGCTCCCTATTACTTGTCCCGCACAGAGTTTGTTTGATGGAGTCGTATGTAATTTAAACTCTGCTCCTGCAAGAATTTACACATATGCTTAATTGTAGATGCAACAATATGGTCCAATGCTATCTGAATGACACTTGATACTCTTCAACAGGGTTCCTTAGTTCAAATCAGTGAAGAAGGAGTGGGGGGAGGTGCTCCAGGTGCAGGAGCAGAGATTCTCCTGCAGCCTCTACACCATAATAGAAGAGGTCTACACCATAATAAAAATCTACACTGCAGGCTCTAAATGACCCCGCATCAGAGTAGGTGGATATTTCCAAAAGGTATTCCCACTTGTGGTGAGTTAACTAGGTATTCCACACTAGGTAAAAGAGTCAGTAATGAAGAAGTAAAGTTGAACCTAGAAGAAAAAAGGTAGTGCAAGGAAGGTTTTATTTTAATTTTGTCTTCATTTCTGACTATCCAAATATATTTTAATTGGCAGTAAATTAAATTCATCTTCCTCAAGTCAAGTTTGGTTCCTGTGACAGTCACTGATGAGTGATTTCCCTGTATTTATATCAATCCATAAGCTTTATCACTTTATTGTCTCTCCTGCCCTGTTGAGCAGGGAAGGTGAGAAAGTGGTTTGGTGGGCATCTGGCAATTAGCCAAGGTCAATCCATCACATAAGAATACTATGATTGACAATGTAAATTTTAAGACAATACACTACAGAGATTTTGACTTTGCACCAGAATAGACAAGCAAGCACATATCTCATTTTTAAAAAAAGGTAAGAAAACAACAGCCTTGAGGGTTCTGAGAAATATACTCCATTTACTAAAGAAAGTCTAACAACGATTCTGAAGAGAGAGATTTGGAGTCACTAAAAGTGCCAACTCTTCATGGGTAATTTACTTAAAAAGGCAAGCTGGATATTTAGATGATCACCCTAAGGACAGAGCAGCACTCAGAATGAATTTTGGTACAGTGTGAAGTCCTGATTTGAGCTGCAGTTTTCTATAGGCATTTCCAGAATGGGTACTTCCAGGTTCTGAAGTTTTTTTCAGTGTTCAGACTTGTGTTACCATTTTCAGGTGGGTGGGTTTAAATGATTAAAACTCAAGGTCATGCCTGGATCAAACTCTGGTAACTTTTTAAAAATCCTGTTTTTCTTAACTGTATTCAGACATGACTACACAGCAGCTCTGGTTTATTCTGTTTTTTTCCTCCATACTATGTCAAGATTTTTACCAAAAAGAAGCCCAAAACTACAGGCCATCTGTGAGATTTAAAATACTGCAACAGATAGGTTAGACAGCTGAAGGGAGCAGAACTTGTCACTTGTGTGTTAAAAGCAAATCCAAATAAGTAAAATATTTTTCCTTCTTTTAAACTCTGTCATGATTACTTTTACAAAAGTGGA
>VWZD01008086.1:34767-61816 GCA_013396695.1 Sakesphorus luctuosus
CAGACGTTTAGTACTCCATTACCAAGTGCTTGTTTTTAGAAAGTCTAATTCATAGTGGTTACTACAATCACACATGCTCATGTCTGAATTCTGAGGTGCCTCCTCTACAGATAGAAACAGAAATTATCGTAAGGATGAAGCATTGTAAAATGCTTCGAATTGTTGGGGGTTTTTGGGTTTTGGATGTTTGGGGTTTTTTGTTGTTGTTGTTGGGTTGTTTTTAATATATAACAGTCTTTTTTACCTAAAAAAGTCTTGTTTCAATTTTCTGTTTTGTAAAAAGGATATCCCATTTTCAATGTCACTGAAAATGCAAGTGAATGGCTGTTGCCTGAAGATTAGTAATTTAGAAACTAGTCTTACTTAACAAAGTGTTTTCTCTTTTAGCCTGACAGACTGCTTAGACTGATGTCCCTTAAAGCAAGCTGTACTGCATTGCATTTCACTGATCTGCACATGAATTTCTTTACTCAAACCGTGGGCTTTTCCAGAACTAACTATTTCCATCCCAACTTCAAGCTTCACAGCTTTTTTAGATTTTTTTAAAAAATTAGTTCTGCTGCATACTGCAATCAACCTTCTTTTTTTTCTGTTCAAATCCAAGTACAGCATTAAACTGCTCTACCATAGCAATATAAATCACTCTTTCATGGTCACTAAGTTTAAGAAACTGAATTTCAGGGAAAAAGAAAGTTCTTTTTTTTTTATAGAGCAAACTGTGACCTTTATGTCAAAGAAACACCCAATTCAGGCAGATATGATTCATCTTTTTATGCAACAAACTGGGAAAGGTAAAAGTTCTACAAACTCCATCCCTCTCCTAGAGAAATATTAAGAAAGGAAATGTTAATAAATGAGAACAACAACAAAAAAACCCCCACAACTAATTAAAAATCATGTACTTTCTGGCTGAAAATCTCTATTGAGATGAGTTTTTGTAAAAGAAATAACACAATTCCTAAAGATCAAAAATAAGAGCTTATAGTCTTCACATTCAGAAAGAGATACTTTATCTCAGCCTACTGTTTGGATAATTTATTAAAGCCACAATTTTCTCTTAAAAGTGTTGTAAATAATTTCTAAATAATCCATAAATTATTAATAAAAGTTATATTATTTTATGTCAGAAAGTTTTACAATTAATTTTTTCTAGTACAGTAACTAAAAAAGTGTACAGAAGAATGTGTACTTTTCTTATCTATCATTCCCTAAATAACAGTCTGCACTAACTTTGCATCAGTAAATTCATGTGCATATGCGCAAACATTCAGAGAAATCTATCAAATTTATTTGAAGATAAAACATATATGCTATCACCCTACAGAATGTGTGATGGGTGCAGTCCCTCATTAAGCAACACATATTTCACAGCATTTCATAAGGTTAGATTATATGCGTTTATTAGATAATGTCAGTTTTGAAAAAAATGTTGTTACTTTGTTACTGGAGCACAAGAGTCCCAGCTGTGCATAATGAAATTTTGCCCACATCTATAATTAATCACTGTTTCAACCTTGCATTATATTCTGAAGTGTAAAACAATTTAAAAATAATGTATCAAAGACCTATGTCTAATATGGTCTTTTAGAAGTGTATTGGCTTTTCTCAAAGGTTGATTAGAAATAATTTTCTCCTAAATAGCACTTCATGAATTAGTTCTGAGTCTAACATTTCTTTTTGGACTAACAAAAAATTCTTCTGTTCTCTTTGTTGCTTTTGACTCCTGCCTGTTATTTGTTGCTGGGTTTGCCACCTTTGCTTCACTGAAAACCAGTACAGGTTTTGTTTTGTTTCTACTATTAATCTCAGGTGTAAGTTTCTTCTTGCACTCCCTCACTGCTTTCCTTGTTCATCAGTGCTAGGAATGTCTTGGAAAGATATGAAAATTGCAAAGTACTCATCCACAAACTGAGCCCTGAAAAGTAACTCCTGCAGTATTCTGAGTTTGGTAGATGTACCTCCACATATTCTGATGAGCTTGAAGCACGATGGGAAAAGGAAAGTATGTGAAGGGCAGAAACATCAATACTGACAGGCACCAGGACCCAGAACCACTGTTAGTAAAAGGCAACTACACTATTCAGTATATGTATCATAGTACAGTTAAAGAATGGTCTACTATGTAGCAAAAGTTATAAAAGTTAAAATACTTTAATTATAAGTATGAAATTAAGTACGTTCTGTGGTATAGTTGGGTGTGTTCTGTAGTATACTGGGACTGTGCCTATCTGCACAGCGATTGCTCAAGAGTCATTACTCCCTGGATGGTCCAGGAACACTCTTGGTAGTCACTTGTATAGACGAGATGATAGACTGGATTGAGCCAACGAACTGACTTGAAACCAGAGCATTAACTGAACTCTTAGAATTAAGTTATTGACATTACTAGAGGAATACTCCTGGTGAGAATTTAGGACAGGTCTAGAAATAGCTTGAGGCAATTCCAACTGTATCTAGTCCAATTTGTATGCTTTGAAATGTTGATTAACGCTCTGGGTGGTGTGTCCCAAAGACTTCCTGCTATAGAAGTAATTAAATTGTATGTAGACTGCAAGTCTTTAATAAAAAAACTATTCCTGCAGACATGGTAGATGGATCAGTCTTTAGTATGCAGCTAATTTATTAAGAGATGTTTTGCATATTCTTAATACATATAGAGGGTAAGGAACTTTGAGTGTGCCCTGGAGCCAGCTGGTTTGAAAGTATGATTTTTGAGGAGTCTCTCCTTATCCAGCTGAAGATGCCACTGCAAGAACCCTTGTAACAGGTTTCTCTTCAAATACAGAGTTGCTTTCACCCCAAGAGTAAGTAACAATGCTGTTCTGGAGACTTGATTCCCCAAACAAAAAGTACCACTGCCAAGATCCAAAAAAAAAAAAAACAAAAAACACCCACACAAAAAACCAAACAAAACAAAAAACCAAAACAGGTTTCTTCATTATCCCTGTGATTTAGTTACATAATAATTACTATTATTATTTATTTACATCCCAATAAATTGGTTTTTCTTTAAAAAATGCTGTCATGTCATGCTTATGAAATGAAGAGAATGTGCTGCATGCATGTGTTGGTTTAAAGGTAAACCAGCAGGAGAAGTGAACCCAACACAAAACAGATTTTAAGTCAGAGTTACAATTTAATAAAAAATATTACAATGAATGCAATGATACAAAGAGAAATTGGTTTTGCCTCACAAACCCCAGAAGTACAACACAGCACCCTGGGACACAAACAGGATGGCATTTGTTAGCCCATGTTCTGAGACACCCTCCACCGTGGTTTCTCAGATTCCAAAGTGAAAGGAAATGAAAAGCCTGTTGGTGAGTATGATGGTTACAGTCTGGTCGAGAGTGGCAGTCGCAGTCCTGTTGAGGTTCTGGTCCTCATGTGGATCTGACAAGTGGTACCAGAAGTCCCCAAACCTCAAGATTATATACCCTCAGTTTCAGGTGGGAACGCCCAGTACCTCCCCCAGGGCAGGGAGTTCCGTAATGGATGATCTAATTCTGTGAGTCATGGGGTATTTTTGGAATCGTTAATGGTCCATTAACAGACACAACCCCTCAGGCTGGGTGTGGACGTGCTAACAGCTTCCTGGAGGGGAATTATCGCATCTCCTATCTCACAGGGTTCTCTAACCTGGAGGGGAATTATTACATCTCCTATCTCACAGGGTTCTCTAACATCCAGCTTGTATCCTGAGGGTCAGGTATGCCCTGGGCAGCTGCTGCAAATGGTCCGTTGTTATCAGTTCATGAAAATTACATAGAGGGTTTAGAATACAGAGCTTTGGTCACACCCACACAGTGATAAACTTTGCAGGCTTGCTGAACTAGGACATATATCCTTCTGGTTTACGCCAAATTATGTCCTAATTGTAGTTTTCTGTGTTATTTCTAACCTACCAATAAATAAATGCAAGTTTATTGCTCTCTTGATCTTCAGTAAGGGTAGGCTGATTCAACACTCTCATCTCTATTTTTTAATGTATCAGCAATGCAATTATTTACAAAAAAAATCATACAACGCATAGAGTATGCAATAACTAGATGTATCCGAAAATTTGTAACAAACATAATTTTAAATATTCCATGAAAAACAGCATAAGAGGCAATTACACCTGCAATACATGAAATAGTTTCTAGTGTTCATATGCAACTGCTGTAGTATCAGCATGTTGTAAAGAAACTTCAAGAAATGTTTTCAGTCAGCTATTTGAATTGGTGTGAGAACAATGCTTTCTCATCCCTTGTCAGAAAAGCTCAGTCATATCTTCTCTCTGATATAGTATTACTGTTCAACATTGTCATAAATATTTTTTTAAACACCCATCATGGGGAAGTAAAAGAAATCCTCTTCACTCTTAAAGAAGTCAAAGTGAAAATGCATCTCTGCAGGAGAAAGCTACATCACCTTCATCAAAAAGTCTATAGAAATCAAAAAAATTTTCAGAGAGAGTAAGAACACAAAATCTTTATGTTTGGGTGCTACAGAGCTACCCTGGAAGTTACACAGAATTCCAGGCTGCCACTTCATAACAGAGCTTCCACAGATCTCAGTGGCAACTGGAAAGACCATCCTTACTCTTAGAAGTTCAGGCTCTCAGAAGTTCTTCCTCCTGGCAGATGCAGCATAACTACATAGAACACTGTCTTAACTTTGAGAAAGTGCTTTGTTTCATGATCCTCATTAGTTTGTGTTAGGTAGAAATAACCATAGGGTGCTTTGATAATATGCAGCAAATTTTCATGATATCTCAATTTGAAAAAGATTATCAAGGAACTAAAAAGGTTATTTTTCAGTAGTGGCTGTGGAATTGGAAGGGAGTTACTATTATTGACAAATGAACTAAGAAAATCCATTCTGAAGTGACTTTTAAATAGATTTAGAAAGAAAATATCTCTACCAATTTTAACGGGGAGATGAATGCATGCCCCAGTCCACAAATACATATTCCATATCTTCAGAATATTTTTGATTATAAATATATAGCAACATGTATTCTCTAATACATGTATGCAACAAGCACAAAAAGATGAGTAAAATACTTTAAGTTGATGATAAATATGACATTTGCACTTTATCTAGATTCTTTCTGATTCATTGCTAACATGCTAAAAAGATTATTATATTAGTTTCAGAAAAGTTTCTAATCCTTGGACATTTGCCCAGCTCACATCCATGGTACAGTATTCTCCTCTTCTGATATTATTATAGACCTATACAGTTTTGGCATTTTTATTTTAATTTTTTTTAACTAGAAAAAATAAGAACAGAAACTTATTTCCTTCTGCTAACTATCTCAAAAAGATGTTGCACAAGGCACTCCAGGTTGCATAGATCTGAGAGGATAAGATTTTAATATAGACTCAGCAAAGTTTTATTGTCCCTGGGAAAATTCTCTACTTTCACTGTAGTAAACAGGATATTGTCACCTTTGTGTGTCAGATGTTGGTTTGACATAATTTAGGAAGCAGATGCAGTTGCTCACATTTTAATTTTATTCTGTTGAGTTTTTTTCAAAGAAATTTTGATAAAAACTCATAGGGACTGCAAAATTAAAACCTTTCTGAATGGTAGAATGCTAAAAATTAATAAAATAGAGTGGAACTTTGAAAGCAATACAGTCAAAAAGAAAACTTTTTGTGACTTTAGCAATTGTGATGGTCTTCACATTTAAAACTTCATGTCCAATTAGAACAAGTTTAAACAATAAAAATGAAATGTGTGGACTTTGGAATGAAAACTTGAAACAGCTTGTGGCAACATTCCCTTGTATGCCCTTGCAGAATCAAGGACTAAGTCACAACGCTTGAAAAACAGAACATTTCATTTTATAGGTCAGTACACTTACAGGTGGGTGCGAAGTAGTTAAAGCATTTGAGAAAGTTCTAATTATTTGCAATGTAGTCGAATTAATGACAGCAAATCTTGAAGTACCATATGGCAAGTGAAATCATACTCACGGTAAAGCTGGTCAGAAACTCATGTATAGTATTTCTTCAGCACTAACAGGTCTTTAAACAAATATAATTTTCAAAGAAAGTTGTTAATACTGTTGTTGGAATACTCCTCACTTATTTTTTATGGTACCTGATAAGACTCAGACCATTGTTGGGCAGATAGAGAGAAAAAGCACAGGAAGTTGTTCTGGTTTAAAGCTAAACCAGCAGGGGAGATGAACCCAACTCAAAAGAGATTTTAAGTCAGAGTTATAATTTAATAAAAATATTTCAATAAATGCAATTATAAAAAGGGAAATTTGTTTTAACCCACAAATCCCAGAGGTATAGCCCAGCACCCTAGGGCACAAACAGTATGGTGCTTGTTAGCCCCTGTGCTGAGTCGCTCATGGCCCCCGTGAGTCCTAAGTAAAAGGAAAGGAAAAGCCTGTTGGTGAGTATGATGGTCGTGGTCTGGTCGGGAGTGGTGGCCTCAGTCCTGTTCAGGTTCTGGTCCTCTTCTGGATCTGATAAGTGGTACCAGAAGTTCCCAGACAGCAAAATTATATATGCTTTGTTTCAGATGGGAATGCCTAGTACCAAGAGTTTCACAATGGGTGCTTTACTCTGTGAGTCATGGGATATTCCTGGAATTCATGATGGCTGATTAGCAGACATGACCCCTCAGGCTGGGTGTGAAGGTGGTCATGCCTCCTTCCCCAGGGAGGGGAGTTACCACACCTGTGTCATTGGTGTGAAGACCCTATGCAACTGGGTTCTCTAACAGCCATCTTGTAGCCTGAGGGGTCAGGTGTGCCACTGGGCAGCTGCTGCAAATGATTCATTATTAACAGTTATTTAGAAATGACATAGCAGGTGTAGAATACACAGTTTTGGTTACACACATAGAGAAATAAGCTGGTCCTGACTGCTCTAACTGGAACAGAAGTGCAACTAACACAAAAACTTAGAGTGATCAGTAAATGATGATATGAAAATAGTTTATTGACAGAAGCTATGATTATAAAAATAAATTTCTATCTAAATAATTTATTTCCAAATTTTACATTTCATAAGAAATTTAAAAGCTTTATAAAATAGGTGTACATATACCAGTTTCATAACTGAAAGTCTATTTTGCAACTTGTCTTATGGAAAAATCCACAATAATTTCTCAAGTACTGATTGACAGAATTTAGAAGAATATATTGACATATATCAGAGAAAAGGTGATTTTCAATTTCTTTAATTTATTATACTTTTTCCTTAAGTGTTAGCTACTCACTACCATTGAATATAGAATACAAGATTTAGAGGAATTTTAAGAACCCAGAGACACCAACAATGTCCATTCAAAAAGAAACAAGATGTTCTGCTAAACTTCCTAATATAATTATAGCGATAAACCTTTTCTGGGTTCATATTTAATGTGCAATCTAAGATTCAGCTCACAATATTTTGAGCACATAATATTCAAACACATAATCTACATTCAAAACTTGAGCTCTCATTATCATTACTGATGGTTGACAGAGACCACCCCTAAAAGACAATTTCACTTAAAATCGTGGATGGAATGCATCACCTTCTCAAGGTGCTCACTATTTTTGTTTGCAACAGAAGTTAGGGCAGCACATAACTTAGAGCATAATTCCAGTTTTACAACCCAAAAGTCTGACTAAAATAATTTGAACTTTTATGCATACTATATGTGAAAAATATGTGAAACCTTTACCTTTAAATTTAACTTTAAACTTGTGAAATACACTGTTCATTTCATTCTTTTTCAAATCTGAAATGCAATACCTCAAATCAGGACTTGAAAAGAGAAAGTCAAAAGGATTGCAATATGTTTGATGAACATAAGAAAGGTCACATTACACAGCAGGATATACTCCTAGAGGCCAGAGTTAGTGGGAGGTGCACTGCTCAAGGCACAAATGTCACTTGCAACTTAATGAGGTGCTTTGGGTTAGATTCTCTTTTTAAATTTCCCCATGTCACCTTACGAGGGTGCTTGCTGATAGCAGCCTGTGTTGCCAAGGGGGGCCAGCCATGGAGCCAGGGGGAGTGAGGGAAGAGAGGGTTCTCATGGGAAGCGATGAGGGAGTTTTGAGGGAATAAGAACAGTTGGTGGGATGGGGACTGGTCTTCTTTTTTCCTGTGGGATGGGAATGTGCTCTTTGTTCTGAGATAGGGGAACCCAGAAAGTTACTGCAGCTGCCTGCTTGGGAATTCCCTTTGTGTGTGGTGAGCCATGCTGTGGGCCACAAAAACCTTGCCTGTTAGCCAGCTTCCTGTTGCTGGCTGCCCCAACTTGCCAGCTTCCCACCACCTGCCAGGGCACCAACACACTGTAGGCAGAGCCAGAGCCGCCTGCCCATCCCTGCTCGCTGACACCATTGTGGTCTCTTCTGCATGGCAGAGGCCACCACTGGGATAGTGTGACTGTGCCAGGACAGTGTTGTTGGCTCAGTGGTGTGGAAGTGAAAGAGGCATTTCTGGGTGACATCTTCTCTGTTATTTTGTACTTGTTGTTTTGTTCTGTTTTATTCTCTGTTTTTAATAAACTTTTTTCTTTTTCTACACTTAAGTCTCATAATTTTAACATTTACAGAATGTCTATGAGAGAGGGGTTTCTATTCTGTCGGAGATCCTGCCTCCTATCACACATTGTCATTAACCCAAGGCCTCTGTGATGAACAGAATGGAGGTAGATAAATATATTTTCCATCTTTCTACCTGCTACAATTCTATTTGTCTCTATACAAGCTGTATTGAGACAAATAAAGTTGAAAACTACTGAAAAGAAATGCAGTTTTATAGGATTTGTAACTAGTAGGTGGGACTTTATACCATGAGATGAAAACGTGAATTTTCGAAGCATTTAAATTGATATTGGTGCTCTAGAAAAATGACTGAGATTTTTGTTAGGCTTTTAAAGACTATAGCAAAACCTTTTCACAGCATACAGAATAGCTAATAAGCATATTAAAGTATTTACCTTTCTAGGTTGCTCTTCTCTAAAATATTCTTTGTCTTCAAATGTAGTACCAGGCCTTGATTGCTTCAAAAGAAAGGAGAATAATCTCTGAAGCACTGTTGCACTTGAAAGAGTAGCACTTTTGTTTAAAATGTACTGTATGAGAGGATTTTAAATGTCAAGGAAATCAATCTATTGAGATAGAATATTACTCTATGATCTTGCTGTGAACTACAGTTTTCTTTATCCCTATGGAACTGCAGGATACATCATAATATACATACTAAGAAAATAGGAAATAATTTTCCATAGAAAACCTATCAATGTAAAAAACATATGGGACACAATTAAATTATGTCCCAGGGAAGAAAAAAAGGTTAACAATTACAGTTTACTCTCAATTCTTAACTATACTAGTTAGTGTACTATTTTACACCACAAATGTACTTCTTATGTAGTCTATTGTTTGACATCTTGTGCTCAAAAATGTTCTGACTCGTCCACACATACAAACCATAGAATTATAACACAGAGGAGGTGTAAAGAAATTTCTGTATAAATACCTATGCATGAAAAGGAGAGAAATTGATTTCACAGTCCTGCTAATGTTTATTTCACAGTCCTGTTACTGAAGGTACAACAACTTTCTGTAGTTGCATCTCTCATTTTCCATCTTAAAATATAGATAGGGACAAGCCATATGTAGACTGAAATGCAACATTTTCTTTTATAATTTCCCATTATACAGTTTGCAATTATAAATATTCATAGTGGTGATTACATGCCTAAATGGTTTTTGTTTGGTTTGGGGTTTTTTTTAACAAGAAAGAAGCGAAAATGGGATTTTTCAAAATTCCATGCATACTGCATAATATCTTAATAGCAATATCTTTACACTCCAGTTTTAGATTATAATAACAAATAGATCAATTTTCCTACATTATTTGAAATTTTCAGCTCCTTTTTATGCCTCTAGTGTGGTAAACATAAAAATTTGTTCAGTTAGAGCTACAAAACTAGCTTTTTTTTCTGTAGACCTTGCAAAGTGAATGTGAACCCAAGTGGACAAAAATAATTAATTCAGTGGAATGTTGCAAAAACTGAAGCAACTAATATAAAATTTTGATTGTGCATTGTCACTTTTTAAAACAATTGTGTGATTTTTCAAATCAGGTGACTCAAAGTTTTGCTGTAATATTGTGTATAAAAACAATCTATGCATAAATCTTCCAAATACTGTGAATATGAATGAAAAAAAAATGTAAGGTGTATTGCTGTGGGACATTTGCACCTTTGTTAGCTGGAGAGCATCTCAGATAGCAGTAAATCTTTATTTGGGCATCTGAACACTCTAGGTGTCTAAAGTTCAACATTTGTAAGATATTTATTTAAAATTCCTCTATAAGCAATAGAGATAGGCATATCTTTAAAGTAAAATGTATATATGCCATCCATTATGACAGTGGATGTCCCCAGTCACTTGTTAGGAATATGCAGTTGAAAAGAGTAGTTTGTGTTGGTTGCTCAGACTTTGTATTCTAAGTTGGGCTGACCCCCTCTTATGTTCCCCCATACTGGTCTGGACAGTTTAGGAAGATATTTATACTTCTTAATTAACTCAGGGAAGGCCATTTAAACCTCTCAAATTATATAGTCCTTTATACAAAACAAAAGCCATTCTGTGGTTCATTTTTTTTTTAGACAAGTTTAGCTTTCTTTATAAATGTGATTATTCCTCATATTTATTCCTGAGCTTCATGAACACATTGCTTGTGCCTGTCTCCTCCAGGTCATCTTTTATAGGAATTTGTTGATCAGTCACATGTGGTGAGTTCTGAGACGAAAATTCCCTGTAACTAACTACACGTTTATTACTGCTCACTTTTGTTTAGTTGATGACGTTGACGTTAAGTCAGTTTCCTAAAAAATCATGATTTATCCTCTTTTCTACCTGCAGCAAATTACTTAGAATGTAAATTTAATTTACTTTCATATTGGTAAAAACATATGCCTTTCATATAAGATTCTCAGATACAATTTAACTTTGATGAAATTATCAGATACTGAAACTGCATTTTATTCTCCCTTGTGATGTACAATATTATTTTCTTCATGTTATAAATTTATTTACCATAGCTATTTCTTTTTCCATTTTACTCAGACTGGGACTTTATTTAATCTACTGAATACTGAAGACAAGGCAGTGCCCCAGTGGATCAGTTTATCTGTACCATTATGTATGTAGAAAGAAAGCTAACATAAAATTGTTGAAGCATGCAAGCTAAAGCAGGGTACTGGCTGAAATCTTCAAAGTTTTAGGTCATTCAAGTCTTAGTTAAAGCTGATGGATTAATATTGAAACATCGATAAGTGCTATTTGTCACTGTTGTTTATGTATAATGTTGGAGAGAGTCTATTAACAGAAGTGCTTTCCTAGAATTGCTAGACTATGCAATAGTTTTGTGCTATAATAAAATAGCCTGTTTCTTCAGCTTTTAGCAGTTTATAACATTTTAAATGCACATAAACCACAAAATTGCACAAAATGGTCCAAGTACTTCCTCAGATAATGAGTAAAATAACACCACTACATTGTAGCTTATAACACAAAATGCAGATATGATGCAAGAATAAAATAAAAAGCATTTAAACAGTTGGATTATTTGACATTAAGGCTGCTGTTACCATTAAGTAAACTTGAATCATCTATGTTTGTAGCTAACAAAAGTTCAGTGAAAACAAACTGTGGTTTCAAGACTTCAGAGTTCTCTACAAATTATCAGCAAATGAAGAGCTGGGGTATGTGCATTTGCAACATGCCTATTTAGAACAGTACGATGCCTTGTTAACATATTCAGCTACTGTCTGTTGAACAGGTTTGTCTCAGTGGTATCATGCAGATGCAGCATTGGAGCTCAAAAATTAGCATGGCCATGCTAGGTTAGTAAGAATGTGCTATTAGCACACTGATCAGTGTAAGCTAATACATACTACACTCCTCAGCCAGGCTGCTATGTTGAGAGAATATTTCTTACAGTTTTAAGTCCAGCTTGTTTGGAACCATCTGTGTGTTCTCTCTTCAGCGGACTGTGTGTTGCCACACAGGTACGTCTTCAAATACTTATAGTGCAACCATTACCTATGCTGCTGGATATTTTACGTCTTCCTTAAAGGTTGTGAAGTTATGTGTTTTGTCAGGGTATATTTCTTCTGGTTTTCATAACCCTCACCAGTAATATTTCTGGAACTTGGAAAAATAATGGGAAGACAAGTTACGAAGAGATGTGATGCTCTCACAGGTGATATCTGTTTTTATGCCCAGTTCAAAATTTAATTGTTTGTTTGCTGGGGTTTTTTTTGTTTTTAATTACAGTCTTTCAGTGTAATCTTGGCTAATGCATTAGAATCTATGGAAGAAAAAAGAACATTTTCCATGGAAGCAAGGGATTTTGGTCATGGAAAGGGTAAGAAGTCTTCAGATGTACTGGCAAACAGTTCTTCCCTTGGAGAGTCGGAGGTCACTGGACAGATTTTTCGAGGCCCTAAAAAACATTGCATTCCTGTACTGAGAGCAAATCTGAAGGAAAGGACTTGACCTGTAAGGTTAATGTAGGCAGAGTATAGATTTGTCTAAAAACCTTCTATATTTTTGTTTTACCTCACTCTACTCTTAAAAATTTCTTCTAGTACTTACAAATTCTTACTTAGTCTAAGAAATCCATGGTTTTGGAAAGTAGAGTTCTAAGTTTACAAAAGCCTTCCCATATCTTTTAAGCTTACCATTTCAAATTTGCAATCAGACTCCATTCAAAGCACTGACCAACCTGGAAATCTGACAAAAGAGACATTTAACCACACTTGACTTTTCAGGAAACTATCCAAAAGGAAACACGTATATTTATAGATGGGATATAAATGGGATTCATACTATCCAAAAGTGATTTCTGATACAGCAGAGTAAGATTTCAGCTAGTTTCAGAAAAGACTGATATGTAAATATTTCAGCCAGTCATGTATTATATTTAATGCTTCAAATGCTTAGTGAAAATTCTAGTCTAGTAGTCTGATTTGTGTACCCTCTCAGACCTAAAATTCAAGTAGAGTATCTTCAAAAATTATACAAGTGCACAGTTCTCACATGAATGACACCTTAACACTAGAAAAAAGAAGCATTTAAACCACTATTGATATTGGGTAGCAGACAACAAACACTGGGAAAATTATTTAGAGTTTCATTGTATGATTGGGTCCAGCTGAAATAAGAAAATAGGACCAAAAAGGAAATAATTAGGGCTGATCATAGAGAGGAAAAAACCGGAAATCAGGTGTTTTATGCTTTGGAATTAACTGGGACAAAAAATTATTGGCATTTCCTCACCAGTGATATATCAGAATAAAATCTGAGGAAAATAACATAAGGTCTGTGGTAAAGGGCAATTCATCATTAGTTAGGGCATGGGCTGGATAACCTCACTTTTTTTGCTTCCTGAGATGCTTTCACCTTATGATATAGGGGTTAAAAGGTGTAAAACATTTGTTAGCCATTGATTTGAGATCAAAACAGTGATAAAGTTCTGACTCCTGGTTAAAGCTCATTGAAGAGTAACTGTCCTATTTAACATTTTCGTTAATGATCTGCACATGGTGATCAAGTGCACCCCTAGTAAATTTGCAGACAACACTAAGGTGGGTGGGAGTGTTGATCTGCTGGAGGTAGCAAGGCTCTGCTGAGGAATCTGGACAGACTTCTTCAGTAGGATAACTGCATGAGGTTCAATAAGGCAAAATGCCAAGTTGAAGGTCGGTAGGAGTAAACCCATGCAACAACCCCATGCAGTGTTACAAGCCTAGGGAGGAGTGCCTCAAGGGCCTTTGATCAGAAAGGGACTTGTGGGTGTTGGTTGACTTTTGGCTCAATATGAGCAAGCAGGGTACCCAGGTGGCCAAAAAGGTCAATGGCATCTAGGCCTTTATCAAGAATAGTGAATCCAGCAGGACTAGGGAAATGATCATCTGGATCCCTGTACTTATTACTGGTGAGGCTGCACCTCAAGTCCTGGGCCCCTCACTTTGAAAAGGACATTGAGGTGCTGGAGCATGTCCAGCAAAGGGCAGTTAGGCTCATGAAAGGTCTGGAAAACATGTCTTATGAATAATGGCTGAGGGAGTTGGGTTTGTTTAGTCTTGAGGAGGCTCAAGTGGGACCTCATTGCCGTCAACAACTACCTGAAAGGAGGTTGTAGTAAGGAGCAGGCCAATCTCTTCTACTGTGCCTGCACTGAGAGGACTAGTGGAAGTGGCCTCAAGCTGGGAGAAGGGACATTTACATTACATGTTAGAAATTTTTTTTCACTGTTAGGGTGGTCAGGCCTTGGAATATGTTGCCCAGGGAGATGGTGAAGTAACCATCTCTGGAGGTGTTTAAGAGATGTCTGGATCTGGCATTTGGTAATGCAGTTTAGTGCTTTAGGATTTACAGTGATAGTGCTGGACTTAATGGTCTTAAAGGTCTCTTCCAACCTTGATGATTCTATGATTCTGTGATTCTAAATACACCAAAGTGACCATCAAGAATTTTATAAAGGCATAATGATACAGTGTTATTCAGACTTAGTTACAAATATTTGCACTAAAGTTCCATTTCATATTTAGTAAATATATATCATTATTTAATTGCAATTGATAATAGTTGTTATAAATACTACGAAATAAAAAGTTATTACAGTTTTTATGATGCAAAAATATGTTAAAATATTTGAAGAAACTTACTTTTGGATAATTAGCAGAATTTTTTAAAATTAAAATTAGAAATAAAAATTAAGGAGTCTTCAGCTGTATTGTTCAGATACCAAAAACTCAGAAAAATTTCTTTGTAAAGTTTCCATTCTCCCAACAGCCTTTCTGACTGTTTTAGGCAGCCTTCTCTCAATGACACAAAGACATATTTACACTAACCTAATATGTGAGTGCCATTTAGAGAAGTATTGGGAATTAATAGGGAGGTTAAATATCTGTTCTATTTTCATACCTTCCATTTGTATTACAGTCACTCCAGGAGTTTGGGATGATGCAGCCTTAAGATGGTTTAGGCAGTTCTACCATTTTGTAAGGATGACTATACATAGCTTTCTTTTCAAACTGCTTCTTTTGGTGAGGTGCTGGCAAAACAAGAGCAAAAATGTCTGCTAATCCTCAAGGGAAGACTAGGAGTGATGGTCATGGAATAGAACCACACTGTTCACTGGCATATGATCTAAACTTGTTTGCCTACAAGATGGGTTATGTGAGTGGGTAACAATTCCTTTCCTCAAAACAAACGTCCACACAATTCAGAGCTTCAGCACCACCAGTCCACTTGCGATCAGCATACGCTGGACTTGGAAGAATATGACACTTGCTCACTCAATTGATGTGTCATGTCCACGAATGAGAAAACAATTCTTCTTTGGACTTCAGCTTCCACTAGTTGGATATCCACCTAAAGTGATGGTGTCTCCCAAAAAGGCTGTTATTTAAAAATTTATTGCATTAACTTGTTGGCATTAGTTGCCAATGGCTTTACTAAACACTTATCACTGAGTAATCAGAAATGGCCTGTGCTTTTGCTCATGCCTCCTCACCATATGATGAACATCATAAAAAAACTCCCAGTTGTAATTTGAAATTTTCATAATTGAACTTAGCTGTACAAAAGACAGTTGCTATATTTTCAGATGTTTTCTGGGCTTTTATGGCTCATTATCATTAATGGGGTCAGAAGTGCTCTGTACTTGTGAAAAAGTCAGGCTGCACAGTGAGATGACAGAAAATGGCTTTGAGTTCCTAATTTTAGACATTGCAATTTGGAAATGATGCTTGTAAGTATTTCTGATTATAAGAAGTTGCAATCCATAGAGTTGTTCTGCAATTCTAAGGTCATCACGCAATGTTACACACTTAAGTTTGTCTAGATTATTCACTCTATTAGTGTCTTATAGTATTAATCCTGGTCAATGCTATACAGACAGAAAGGATAACTGCTTATGAGATCTTAACTGCAGCACTGCCAGTTGATAAAGGTTAGAAACATTAGAGCTGATTTTTCCTGTAGGACACAGCATGCTAGAATTTAATTGTAATCTTGCTTCATTACCCATCACATTCCCTATTAAATAGCAAAATGATTGTCTTTATGTCTTTATTTCTCACATCCTAAATTATTGCCATTTGGGAATGTAAAAAAGCATTTCTACATAGGCGAATGCATTACTCATACCAAAAATTATTTTCATTCTAATTACCTAGGAATTTATAGTTCAGGTTCACCACTGAAGGACTGTCAACGTTACTTTGGGTATTTTTATAGTGATTTGAGTAGATTTAACTGTATATTATATTTTACCCCAGAAAAGGAACAGCTGGTCCATTTATGTACATCAGCAAATGTCAGCGCCTTTAGAAAATGAAGGGCTTACCGCATAGTTACCCATTACCAAAATAACTGGTAGCTGGTAAAGACAGAATTTCATGTTTCCCACTTCTCTCAGGAATTCTTTTTTACTTTATTATAATTAATTAGTATTAATATTTTTAATAGTAGTAATATGTATTAGATTAACAGGAACCTGTCCTACAACACTAGAACAGTTGTCAGACTAAACCTCATTGCCAGATCCTAATAATATCTGTCAAGGTAAGTGCACTTTTGTTTGAAGAGAAACATGTCTGCATCCTTAAGAATTATTTTGTTGCCAGAGGAGAACATTTAAATTAATCGCTCTGTTTAAACAATTAGCTTTGATATTTTTTTAAGGTGAAAAAGGTCCATGGGTAACTCCAAGTAAAATCCTTTGCATCACAGAATAGTACTTAAAATATTGTAAGTATTTTTATTACTAAAAGTATGATCCAGAGGTGGAGCATATAATATTGTTTTGCACCCCTGTAATGCAATTCTTTACAAAAATTCAGATCAACTGGAGTGTCCTCTGCTTGTGAATTATGTGATTAGGCAGTTTGTTTATACAGGTTTCCTTTAGAGATGAAAGCATTGTTGCTTCTAATAAACTTAATTCAATGGAAAACATGATATGTCCATTAATAACTTAAATGTAGCTTTTATGTTGATAAACTAGAACACTGGTTTTATAAATAAATTTTAAAAAAAACACTTCAAACTGAAGACTACTTGCATATACAGTCTGTGAATGGTAATCAGAAAATTCAATTACATGTCATATTTCTAATTTGTATACACAAGTATTTTGTTATTTCAAATACTGAACAGTCATGTGGATTTGGTATTTAGCTAAGGAACTCATATTCTGCTTAACAACATGAAGATAAAAATGTTGCCTTATCATTAAAAGAAGATTGCATTTTGAGCGAATTCACATAGAGTTCTAATCAAAGGTGTGCTCTCAGATAAAAATCAGATGGCATATTGACATTTTTTTCTAATGACACTTCGATATTTGCTCCTACTTTTTCTAGTACTAAATTCTATCTCTTAAAGTATATTTATTGCAATCTTAATTTTCTTAGTTATTCTAATAACCATAATAATGAAATATGACCCTAATTATTTTTACATAGGCAAAAGATTTAAATATACCCAAGTCAACCTTCTACAATGACTGTTAACATTTAAGAATAAGAAGCAATGTAAATCTTTATAATAATTATATAATTCTTTTGCTGCAAGTGTGGCAGTTTTATAAATCATTTTCACCTGTGATTATAGCTAGCAGCCTTATGTGAAATTAATTTCACAAACTCAGACAATAAAAATTTGAATTGCCATCAAGTCCCAAGACAGTGAAATCATGATCAGTTGTATTGTCTGAAGTTATGCTGCCCATCTCCACAGTGCTGGCAAGTCACCCCCAATCAAACAAATCCATCCATCCATTTTGCATAAGTCTCTTTCCTTTCTGCAGGCACAGTATTAAACTGTCTGGTTGCTTAATTCTTTTTTTCTTTTTTCCCCCCACTTTTTTATAGATACAGAAAATAGAAAATATTAAGGAGCTGGTATCTTTGGGAGCATTATTGTGAGCAGCCTAGTGGATTGGGGGACTGAAGTGATTGGCACTGAGCACTTCAGAAAATCAAGCCTCTAGTTTATGGTACTGTGACTAAATGACACACAGGATGATGGCTATGTGACATGCAATAGAATACTAAATAATCATGGTGCCTTTGCAGTATTGCAGTGTAATAAAAGCATGATAAAATCAACAGCCACTAGCCTGAATGATTTTCACAGTTTTCTATTTAGTGCCTAAGAAAGTTGCTGTTTTATTTACATTGATCCAGTGTACAGGATATCTGAATGTGAAGGTCACCTCTTCCTGGTTAAAACTGACATTCCATTACAAAAATCAAAACCAAAGCAAACAGTTGTAAGTGATAGTTTGTCATAAACCTTCAGAACCTCTCTAACTATTGAAGTCTTTTCCCCACATATGTGCATTTAATCCTTTCATTTTGCATCTTTCATGACATGTCAAGTAGACCTATTTGCTCTGACTACTATATTTGCAAACTAAATAAGTCCAGGATTCATGCACTGACCTGAGACAAGAGATACATCTTGATTGTACTATCCATGGCTCAGCTTTAGCCTGAACCATCTAGCATGTTCCCAAATGATGTTTTGAAACAGCTGAAGGACAGTTTGCACCAAAGGCCACCCTCAGTAATCAGATGTGATGTGAACAGCTTACTTTGGAGCATCAAAGGAGGTAGCCATTTGGACACCAGCTATGTCAAGTCATTTGTTCACAGAACCAGAGAAGAGTTCCTGGAGCATTTTTTGGTTTTTTAGGAGAGCTTTTGCCTCAAAGAAAAGCTTTGAGCCCTTTATGCATGAATTTCCTCAATCAGCACCTAACTGCTGCTCCAAAAAGACACTTAGGGCACCATGCCCATCTACCTTGCCAAGAAAACTGGGATGATATTCAGAGCTGAGAGAAAGAGAGGGATGAAGGGAACAAAATCTGTGTGGGAGGTAGGGTTGACATATAAATACACTACCCCAGGCAAAGCATAGCCTTGTCCATTTATCTGTTGAGCTGCCTGCTGTATCCAAAGAGATGAAGTGGTACAATGGGACACAGCGGAGGACAAGTATACTTTCTGTGCCTACTGGAACAACAGATGGACCTAACTTCATTGTTACTCTATTCACCAGCACAATGCTATTTACCTTTGTCTCCATCTGTTCTTCCTTGTCATGAGCTTATGTTGTGAATGCTCTGGATCAGTGACTGCACCTTGCCAAGCTCAGTGGGGTCCTGATTGCTGCCTGGAGACAGGCTGTTAGGCTATACATTCACAAGGGAAATTTATGCCACAGCTATTCAGTGAAAGTTATACTATGCTATCCAGACAGTTAGGTGTTTTGTGCTTTACTTCAGTAGAACATAGTGTTAAAGAATGAAATGTACAAAAGTGAACACACACACACAAATGACAGTAAGTTAAACTGTAAGAATAACTGTAGAGGGAAATGGGAACTAAGGATATAGTCACCCAACTCCCAGATTCCAAGAACATTTAAATCCGTATGAGATTCATATCTGTGCATCTCTGCAGAGATTAGGGCCAAGAACATGACCTGAGACTTAATGTATTTCTAAATAAGTCTGGAAGAAAGGGACAAGCTACAGATAACACTTCTTTTCTCCAATAATTCAGTAATAGAGCACTTTGCTTTGATACAGGACAGCTAATTTCAAATTCATTTTTCTACATGGGTAGATATGAAAACAAATCTCTGACTATAATCAGTAGGCAGCTGGGTATTTGGAGATGAGATTCAGTCACACTCACACTCCCCACTTGAGTACTGTGTGGAAAGACAGAATTTTCTGGCCCAAAAAAAAGATGGAAAGATGTCAAACGCAACTGTGAGTCCGTAAGTTATAATGAATGAAGTGTTTAGAAAGCAAGTTCTATGAAGAGTGGCTGAGGGAACTGGTCTCATTTAGTTCAGAGAAAAGGAGGCTCAGGGGAGATCTTATTGCTCCCTACAACTACCTGAAAGGAGTCTGTAGCAAGGTGGGAGATGGTCTATTCTCTGAAGTAATTTGCAAGAGGACAAGAGGGAACAGCCTCAAATTGCACCAGGTGAGGTTTATATTGGACATTAGAAAAAAATTTCCTCACTGAAAGGGTTATCAAGAATTGGAACTGTCTGCCTGTGGAAGTGGCTGAGTCACCATACATACCTGGATGTTTTTAAAAGATGTATGGATGCGATGTTTAGGGACATGGTTTAGTGGCGGACTTGGCAGTGTTACATTCATGGTTGTACTATGTTTTTGTACTGGTTTTACTTGTCTTTTCCAGCCCCAACGAGTCCGTGATTCTATGATGATTTTGGTCAATAAGGTTGACACAGCTGGTGACATGAACATGGGAAGCGCAAAACAGCAACTCTTTAAGCAACAATGAGTAAAGTTTTAAAAGCATATTCTATCTATAACATAACCTTAAACTGTGAAAAATTAACCTACTAAGTGTTTGGATGGCAAAATGTGAAACGTGTAAAAAAGCTGGCATGAAAAGAACTACCCTGAAAAACTACCCTGAAAAAACTACCCTGAAAAAAATTATAAGAATACTGCAGTTCAAAAATAATCATTGTAGAAGGTGATAACACAAATAACATCAGGAGAATCAATATGCCTATAATGAGAGACTGTGCCTCCATGACCTGTTTTGTGAGGTGCTGTCATTGGATCAGATTGACAATAGATCAAATGTAGCTCAAGACACGTAAGCAAGTAAGGTTTTATTATTCTCTGAGAAATAAATGTGAAATGAATTTGTGGGATCTACACAGGCACATTTCAGTCCTGTTCATCTGACATCAGCTTCGAAGTACTAAAGATAGTTGCAGAATATCATCAAGTTATATTGAGTTCAGTGAGCACAATACACAAAAGAGGACATTCCTCAGAAAGTATTATGGGAACCTTATTACCTGTTAAAAATTCATGCAGCCTATCTTAAAAAGAAAACATGCACTATAGCTGTTAGCTGGAAGACTGGGCATGTCTAATAAATTCAGGATGTAAGAAATTTAGAACAATTCTGAAGAAGATTTCAAAAGCTGAAAGTCTGTTATTCTTTTCATGATAATGAGCTAACTAGCAGAACAAAATAAATGCAATCACATCTTTGGTGAACTTCTGTCTTTGAACCTGAATCTGATTTCATTCTATGTGGATGGAAAAGGACATGCATTTACAATTTTCACTTAGTAAGCTACCAATGGCTTAATGTTTATAAAACAGCAGCGACTGATAAATTTGAAGTCAAATGCTATACAGTCTGCACTGGCAAATATGGAAGAAAAATCTGAATGACTGCTAGAACAGCAAATATATACTATTACAAAGTTGGTTTAGAATAGCAGGCCATAACCAAAGAGAATCCAGCAAAACAAATCAAAGAGTAAAATATTTTAGTCTTACGCATGGTGACTATGTGAGGAACAGTAATGAGATTGAATGGGAAGAATGCATCAACAAGGCTGAATTTTAAGAAAAAAAACTTCAGCTGAGAATGGTTAAGATTGTGTAGCAGATCATCCCGAGTGCAATCACACAGCATCTACAGGATGGACAAGGGATCAGACCCAGCCAGCATGGGTTTAGGAGGGGCAGGTCCCATCTGACCAACGTGATCTCCTTTTATGATCAGGTGACCCACCTGGTGGATGAGGGGAAGGCTATGGAGGTAGTCTGTCTGGACCTCAGCAAAGCCTTTGAAACTGTCTCCCATAACATGCTCCTGGAAAAGCTGGCAGCCCGTGCCTTGGACAGGGGCACGCACTGCTGGGTTAAAGGCTGGCTGGATAGCAGGGCCCAGAGAGTGCTGGTGAATGGAGCTGCATCCAGCTGGTGGCTGGTCACCAGTGGTGTCCCCCAGGAGTCAGTGCTGGGCCCAGTCCTGTTAAACATCTTTATTGATAATTTGGATGAGGGGATTGAGTCCAACATTAGCAAATTTGCAAACGACACTAAGCTTGGGGGGAATGTCAATCTGCTTGAAGGCAGGGGGGCTCTGCAGAGGGACCTGGACAGACTGGAGAGTTGGCTGATTCCAACAGGATGAAGTTCAACAAGGCCAAGTGCCAGGTCCTGCACTTTGGCCACAACAACTCCCTGCAGCACTACAGGCTGGGTACAGAGTGGCTGGAGAGCAGCCAGGCAGAAAGAGACCTGGGGGTTTGGATTGTCATGAGGCTGAACATGAGCCAACAGTGTGCCCAGGTGGCCAAGAAGGCCAATGAAATCCTGGGCTGTATCAAGAATAGTGTGGGCAACAGGACCAGGNAGTTAACATCAAAGCTCCCTGATTTGAGGAGAGAACCCCAAAACACTGGTCAAAGCAGCAATAAGAATAAAAGGAGTTAAAATTATTTGAACAGTAATAGATGAGTTAATTTCTTGTAATCCAAATTAATAACAGGTAAACTCCAGGTAGTCTTCATCATAACAGCTCATTATGGTATATTTTGGCTGAGAACCACGAAGCCCAGGAATGCATGAATCATCAGACTATTAAGACGGTACTATATTGTGTGGGGTTACAACAATCAGCTGGAAAGGAAGACACCTATGTTTTAGCATTTTTTTGTTTTATTTTCTTCCTCAGGCTATTTATTTATTGTAGTCTATGTTGTTTTTACATTATGTACATTCCTGTTCCAATGACCAATGACCTGCTTTTTCCTAAATTAGGTTTAAATTTCATTTTACTAACTCTCCTTCCATCCTCTGCAGTTTTCTGGATTTCTAATTTCTTTCAAAGCAACAAAGATCACACCACCACCACAGAGAGATGGACACTGAGTTTACACTGACTTTTAGGTGGACAGGAAACCTGTTTATACTTTTCTGAAGTATGCACCATGTGCTGAGGTGTGTACACTGGGAGGATTATATCTTCCATATCAAATATGATGATATTTTAGATAAAAACAATCCACCAGTCATTGATTATAGGGAAGGGAGACAGTATTCGTATTGCAGATGGGAAAGACTATCCAGTTACTTCTATAATATTTTGGGGTAGTATTACTTATTGGCATCAGAGAGGAGAACTAACTATTGCTCCAAAAATATTTTAAGAGTAAGATTATGTTCAGTGTAGAAAAATAACCAAAACACCTGGGGCACTGGCTTTGGAACTCCTTCCTCTAATCTGAAGTAGCTAAAGAGAAACAGAACTGTAACTCAGTGTTTCTGTGACTTATTGGTTTTCAAGGGAAACTAAGAAAGAAAGAGTACTGAATATTGAGAGAAGGAAACCAGAACTCACTCGTTAACATTAATGAACCACTTAGCAAGTATTTTCTTTCTTTGTTTTGTTGTTTGTTTTTCTTTTTCTTTTTCTTTTTCTTTTTAAAAGATACAACATTAATACTCTCTATGCTTTAAATAAGAGTGTGCATAAGATACATTTGAACATCACTTTACATACCTCCCCTGTATATATTTTGCACAAAACATACCTGGCAATATTGGGTCAATGAGGGATGGTTAATACAGTCTTGCTTAAATCAGTTTCAGAGAACCTGATAGCATGGGATTCTTAGCGGGAAGTCAAAGAAAAATCAAAGTGTTTTATTGGAGTTTATTGTGCTTTTATTTATTTATTTGACTGGGGGTGGGGGGAGGGGGGACATGTGTTGCTAATACTATTGTTAACTGACTCTGCACATACTGATGGCTGAGCATACATTTCTAAGTTGAGCCACAGACTCTAACCATTTTTGTACTATGATTAATGTGATTTGCTGGGTAAAAGACACTTTTAAACATCAAACAGCTTTAGCAGCCCAAGCTGCACATCTGTATAAAGATTTTACCAATTAAGAGTTGTGTACCGAATTTAAGGGCTCTAACTGATGGGTGTCTAAATAGGACTTTTTAAAAGAGTGCCCACCCTCAGAAAATCTGTTTTTTCAATATATTCTTAGGGCTTTGATTGATAAGAAGGCTAAGATTGGGATGACTGAAAAGGTTATTATATTCCCCATCCCTGCTGTTCTAGAGTCAGATCCTGAGCCATGGCAGCAGCACACTGTCAGCTCAGCCTCTTCAGCTGACTAACAAGCAAATTGTGCAGGTGAACAAGGCAGGCAGAGGAAGTGGTAATGATTTTTACCTTCCCAGCCCACACCACCTCCTACCATACACTGGGAAATGCCCTAAGAAGACTAATTTTCTAAGGGTGAAGACTCAGCAAATTCTGAGCTCCTTTAGGAAGTCTTATTTGGATAGAAAAATTTGTAGATACTGAAGAAAAGTCATGGATGATACAATTCTGGATAAGACACCTCAAAGATCCCTTCCTAAAATCCTTATTTTAGACTGTAGAATTTACACTAACACCCTTGTAAGGCAGTTTACCTTATTGTACCACCACTTACACCGAGAAAGTGGCTTTCAAGAATTTGCTTAGTAGCTTATTTTACTAAACACCTTAAGTGCCGTCGAGCTTGGAAGTACATCTTTTTGATTATATTTGCATGCATTTTTGTGAAAATATTCATCATGTTGTTTTGTTCTATTATTTCTGTATTTTTATTTAGTCTGTCTATTAAAGTGGTATAAACTTTTCTGTCAAAAAAAATAATTGCTAAGTAAGCAGCATAAACAGGACCAAGCAGAATTTCTAATTTCTTGAATCTACAAAGAGCACAGGGAACTGAAGTGCCTACTTCTCAGTAGCCTGTATTGTTCAAACATTAGAATTCTATAGATATAGAACATGCAGGGCCAGTGACTATATCTATGATCCTATCTGTATGTTGAATAAACTGTGAGAACATAAAGAATTAAATTAAAACATCCTTTTAAATTCAATAGGAAATAGGTACACTGTTGCAGAGCAGGCACTAGAAGACACTCTACCTCATCAAAACGAAATACTGAAACTTCCTTGTTCTAAAAACAGGAAAGCAATTATCTTTGAAAATGTTTGTCCTTCCCCACCTAACTAATTCACATATAGAACAATGGTGCTGTGCTCATATTTATCCAAATACTTCTCTTATTTTGGCTTATTATCCACTTTTACTTTTGCACCCTTGGTATAATCTTTGCCAACTCTTTTGTCCTCTAATTTTTTCAGTCATATAAATGGATATAGACACTCAGGGACATGGGGATGTACTAGTACACTAGTAGTCCAAGCATTTTTGTGCTCCTGGCCTTCATGCAGAACTGTAGGTAGTAAGAGTCTGAATAGAGCGGAATCAAAATTTCATGTAGGGAAGGGCTGCCTGGACTCAAATGAGTCCAATTCAGAATAACATTGTTGTTCTGTGACAGTAGTGTTTTGGTACAGAGAAATATCTTTCCAAGCATTCAGTAGATAGTTTTGAGCTTTTTCATAAATCTAATTCAGCAAATAATGGATTTTGGTTTCACAGATAGAACAGGGTTTAAATGGGTATTATTCCTTTTAAAATTATACTTTATAGTGTATTATACCCTGGGAGAAATTATTCATAAATAGCACTAATGAGTGTCAAGCTGCATTGCAAGACATTTTGAAAATTGTCCTATTAATTAATGGAGTAATTAAGCTTTTGTCAGTGACATATCATATTTCTGACAAAAATAGATGGCCTGTATAAGTCTACACTAGGCAGTTATCCAGACAGCCACTGTGTTTAATGGATGGTAGCAATTTAGTCCAGGTTTATGGTGATGGGACCACCTGCATAGGGGGAGCTGGCAACCTGCATACACAAACAGCACTTTGCACTTTTCCTCACTAAAATCGTCTTAGTTCCAGATTGATGTAGCCCTCCCTAGGATGACACATTAACTTTTTGCCATTAAACCATAAGTACTGTTTCTCCAAGCTTTTGTGACAAAAATATCAATTAACTTTCAACTTTCATTTCCATTTAATTTTATATTCTACTTCTATTTGCATATTAATGTGAACATGGTGCAGAACTATTAGATTAAAATACCTTGCTAAGGCTAATAGCATGTAATGCATACTTATTGAGTATAATAGTTATGAAAACATAAAACCTTTAGCAAAATACATTTTCAGGTTGCCGTCTTCTCCAGGAAAAAAATTGTTCAGATACTTCTCCCATCAATTGCCTCACAAACACCCTGGGTGAGGGACATGTACGAAGATAAATACTGCAAATAGGAAGAAGAGAGGGAGAAACTTCTAAGTGCAGATCAAATATTCCATATATGTAAATATTCTTCTATTTCCTTAGTAACAGGCCTCAATTAATTCTAATAATAATTTATAGCCTGGTTTCATTTAACAAGATCTTAAAATTGAATCCTGAAGAAAAAGGGCATGAAAGGAGAAAACTGCATTGGTGGACTGATTTTACTTCCATGTGGTTACACAGTCCATATGCTTAGATTTATTAGTTGCACATCTTAGAACACATCTGAGTATTTTCAAATGTAGATGAGCAAAATTATTGAGCCAGCACTCACATAAATATTCACTGTCTTACTTGGCATAAAAAGCAGCAAGCTAGCTTTGGCATAACGATCAGTGCAGTTAAACACTGATTTGTGGGGGGCCACTCCATCAGTACACTTCTTGCAAATGAAATACTCACGATGGAATGACAGGGAAAATTCTTTTGCTGATCAGTTCCAAATTTCCTCCTCTTCCAATTTCAAATGATTAAAAGTCTGAGTTTCTTTAGTTTCATGAAGCTGCTAAACTCACAATTTAGACACTCAGGACAGCACAGCATAATTGACATGTCTAAAGCATGAAAGTGTCTTACTTTTAAAATAATGGGCCAAATCTACTCCTGATATATCTAACTGAAACAATCAGAGTCATATCAATGATTATATTATACAAGACCGAATGCAATAACTAAATATAAATGTACATGAAATCACTATTGTCTGATCCNAAATTGAAAAGGCTGGTACGGAAGAAATGTTGATAGGGCACCAGGGAATGGAAGCAAAGACAGAAAGCCATGACAGTCACATGAAATCAAGAAAGAGTAAATATATGAAAGAAAATTAAAACTCATCATGTGAAGGAAAAATGTAGTGCACTAAGAATACTTGAAGAAGTAGAAATATCGCAGAAATTGATAGGGGAGAAAGGG
>VWZD01008086.1:66872-81883 GCA_013396695.1 Sakesphorus luctuosus
AGAATATTTGTGGGAAGGCAATTTATTTTTTTTTATAGCAAACAAATCAATTAAAACTGAGAGCATTGAAGACAGAAAATATTGAAGCAAGCATCAGAGAGACTAAAAGAGACAAAATAATACCTGAATCTCTTTGTTTTATTTCAGGTTATCTATTCTGCGAAGCACAGTAACATGAGGATTTCATAGTTTTTTCCATTTCTAAATTACTTATAGAAGAGACTTTAGCGTACTAAGTTCTTATGACACAGTGTGAAAATCATAATGAAGACAACCAAAAGGTAAACAAGCCACTAGCCGTGATGTTTTAAGATTGATGGTGTCAAAATAGCTGAGCTCAGACTGTTCTGCTCAGCACCTTCAAACAACAGTTGTTCAGGAAAATGGTTTGGTGACTAGGGTTACTGTGCTCACTGGTTCTTCAATTATGTAAAAAATATAAACTCATTGTTTTGGACTAGCATTAAGACAGTGTATAAGCAAACCTGAAAGCCTATTTGACTTCAGAAGCCTCTCTATCTTTTGTTTGCAGAGTTGAATCTCCAAGCTGAAAAATAGAAAATGTGCCTGATCTGAAGAAATCTAGAAGAAAGTTCTTGGTTGCATCCTAGTGATTTGGTAGTCTACAGAGTATTTTCTGTATCAAGAGAGAAACATTCTGTCTCAATTTAGTTTTATTTTATTCCATATAAACTTCACTTATTTTTGTTATTTCTTCAGTTCTGAGAATGAGGAAACAAATTCTGTCACTGAATGCATGTGACTCCTTAAAGTTTTTAAATACTTTAAAGTTCTCTAATATAAACTTGCTAGACAAGTTTATCTTCCCCAAATAAGTCCTGTAAATAACAGGAAGTATACGCAAAACGAACCTGAATATTTTAGATCTGCTAATTTAGATAATGCATGTGGATCTGCTCACTGCTCACAAACATGCTGCATTTCATTTTTATTCCTCCAATAAATCTCAAGCACAAAGTTGCACTGTGAAGCACAAGTAAGCAAATACATCTTGCGATGGTAGGTGCTTTGATTGCCGTCATGAGAGATGTTCTCCCACAGAGGACTAATTTTTCCTGAGGACTGAATTGATGGGATAGTTTTATTGCTCTTGCAAAATGGCTGAGAGTAGAAAATGTCTTAAAATTTTTTTCATTACCCCAGTAATCAAAGGCTTGACACTAATATAATGGTGTTAATACAATATATAAGCCAACTGGCATTGCAGAAATATGAGATAATACACCTGACTCCTGAATTATACTTTTGATTGTGCATTACTGGTGGTCCAGCTTAAAAAAACAACACACAATTAAAGGTCATAGGTTGTAAGTACTGAACATGCTGAAAAAAATCACAAAACAAAATATTTGTAGTCATTGCAACATTTTGATTGTGGAATTCTGATTTTACTAATTTCTTCATCCTTTATGCAACAAAGATCCTCTATTGTGTTTATAGTAGTGCACTTTCTACACATTTTCAAACTTACTAGTAATTCTTAATTTTCTAAAGTAAGTAAACTGGACAGAGTTCCATTAAAATGTTAAAGGAGTTGCTGCATTCATGTGCAGCTTGTTTGTAAACTTTCTGGATGCAGTGTGTTCATTCCCTTTGAATGTATTCAAAACTGGGATTTTCATTTTATTTACTGCTTCCTAAATCTGCTCTTTTATTTTTGAAATGTTCTTTATTTATCACTTGTGAAGCTTTTTCCCCTTCCTTTTTTTCTAGTACTTTATCATCTGTGTCTATCATTCAGTCTCTTCTACAGCTCTCTAGGATTTTACTGCTTCCAGTAATGTCTGTTTTCCCTAATAGCACTAGCTTGAAGAAGCAACTATGCATAATAAAAATAATCCAGGGAAAAGATTTAGGTCCTTGGGCACTGCTTATTTATCCCCTCAAAAGTGACATCTGCCTCCAGTGGCTTAAATTCTAGCATGGACTACACAGGATGACTAAGAAGTTGGCATTCCTGACTATAACCTATCTATACATTTGACCAAAACTTACTTTTTTTGGAAGGTATATTAATTTATGAAGAAGACAAAAAAAAAACCACAAACAAAGCCAAACATACACAAGCATTCATTAGTAGTCATATCTATAGTTACTATAATAATAGCAAGGGACTGGAGACTGCTGATGGTCCCGAGGTGATATGGCACTGACTAAGATATTATTAGCTGGTGATTAACTTTCTCTACAGTGGACTTAGCTTAGAGAGAAATAGATGGAATAGTTGTAAAAGGAATCAGATAGTGAGCGCTCAGTTCAACAGGGTGCTTGCTCTTTGGCCTTTCATTTAGCAGGATAAAAAATTCATAATACTTGTTTCTGGCATACGAAGTTCCCTGGATCATAAAGAACAGGGATTTAAGAGTAGTGATCCATATCTCAAAAAAGCCCACTAACCTGGACTTCAGCAAAGCCTTTGAAACTGTCTCCCATAACATGCTCTTGGCAAAGCTGGCAGCCCATGCCTTGGACAGGGGCACGCTCTGCTGGGTTAAAGGCTGGCTGGATAGCAGGGCCCAGAGAGTGCTGGTGAATGGAGCTGCATCCAGCTGGTGGCTGGTCACCAGTGGTGTCCCCCAGGAGTCAGTGCTGGGCCCAGTCCTGTTAAACATCTTTATTGATGATTTGGATGAGGGGACTGAGTCCAACATTAGCAAATTTGCAGATGACACTAAGCTTGGGGGGAATGTCAATCTGCTTGAAGGCAGGGGGGCTCTGCAGAGGGACCTGGACAGACTGGATAGTTGGGCTGATTCCAGCAGGATGAAGTTCAATAAGGCCAAGTGCCAGGTCCTGCACTTTGGCCACAACAACTCCCTGCAGCACTACAGGCTGGGTACAGAGTGGCTGGAGAGCAGCCAGGCAGAAAGAGACCTGGGGGTTTGGATTGTCATGAGGCTGAACATGAGCCAACAGTGTGCCCAGGTGGCCAAGAAGGCCAATGAAATCCTGGGCTGTATCAAGAATAGTGTGGGCAACAGGACCAGGGAAGTGATCCTTCCCCTATACTCTGCCTTGGTGAGGCCACACCTTGAGTATTGTGTTCAGTTCTGGGCCTGTCAGTCAGGAAAGATAATGAGGGGTTGGAGTGGGTCCAGAGAAGAGCAACAAGGCTGGTGAGGGAACTAGAGCATAAGTCCTATGGGGAGAGGCTGAGGGAGTTAGGGTTGCTTTAGTCTGGAGAAGAGGAGGCTCAGAGGTGACCTCATCACTCTTCACAATGATCTGAAAGGAGGTTCTAGGCAGGTGGGGCTTAGTTTCTTCTCCCAGGCAACCAGCAGTAAGACAAGAGGGCATGGGCTTAAGATCTGCCACAAGTGGTTTAGATTGGATGTTAGAAAGAAATTCTTTACAGAGAGGGTGATCAGACATTGGAATGGGCTGCCTGGAGAGGTGGTGGATTCTCTGGATTCTCCATCCCTGGAGGTTTTTAAGGTAAGGCTGGATGTGGCACTTAGTGCCATGATATAATAATCGCAGTAGTGATTGGACTTGATGATCTTGGTGATCTTTTCCAACCCAGTTGAGTCTATGATTTTAAGATTCTATAACGTTTGTCTAGCTCCTGGACTATCTGGAATGAACAATTTTATTTTTTTCACCTTTTCTTCCATAGAGTAAGGTAAAGAGATATTATCATTTGCAATTAATCTTACACACTTACATGCACACATATGCCCACATACATACCACACATGTAAAAGTATGTACATAAAAATGTGGCGGTTTAATTGCTGATCAAAACTGTAACTCTTCAAGGCTCCAGGCTACTGTAGGAACAATGGTGAATGAGGTAATACTTTGTATGGACAAGCATCAGCAGAAGTTATGGAGGGTGAGATTTATCTAACTGAATGTAAAAGTCCTTACTGAATCTGGCAGTTGTTTGTTCTTCATAACTATAGGAGAACAATAAGCACCTCTAAGATGTGGTTCATTCTACAAAAGACATTTGAAATACATTATGACTATCTTTCCCTATGAGTGACTAATTATCTCTCTTGTCTATGAGAGGATGTTGGGGTGATTGGCTCAGATACAAAAACTATTTTATAAGTGAAATTAACTCTATATGCACTTTAAGAGTAAGGGCAATAAGAGGTCCTTATTAACCAATTTTTCTCTTTGTGCCATTGCATTTATTGTAACATTGTTATTAAATTGTAACTCTGACTTATAATCTCTTTTGTGTTGTGTTCTTTTGACTTGCCAGCTTACCTTTAAACCTGCACACCCCTCATGATAAGTAGGTACAGAATCACATTTTTAAGCAGATTTGGTATAGCTTTTGACTAATTTGTAGTTCAAGGTTTACTAAAACAGTTTAGTCCTGCTCAGTGGCCAGTTACATTTATACAAAGTGAAGTTTGTTCCTTTATCCTCCCTAGCCCTCTTCCTTAAATCCTTCTTCCCTTGACACCTATTTTTATCTTAATTAAATGTTTTATCAACCAAAGCATTGCACAAGAGGTCTGCCAAAATTTATTAGTGACATTATAGCATTCCTGTAGCTGTCTCTGCGTGTTTTCTGTTCATAATGTCAGGAGCTTTTTTTTTCCTTTTTTTTGTTTATTTTTAATTTGATTCTAACACTTGATGTAGCAAAGTCTGCTACTCCTAGGTGTTGGTAAGGATCTCTAGAGTTGCATCATAAAAAACAGGTCAAGGATCCATACCAGTCTATTATCTTGCTTCAGATTTATATATTTTTGTAGTTCAATGAGATATAACTACTGACTTTCATTGGATACAGCATTTATACTTAGAGACAGATTTCCATACTTAGAAATTTGACCTGCTCTTTTCATTTGCTTCAGGCTTGTAATCTGTATATGCCAGCATAACATGATAGATGTGGCGCTTCCTCAGTCTTTTACTAGGAGTTAACTGGAAACTACTGTTTCAGTAGTTTACCTGTACTGTCTCTATAAGAGACATCACAAGGTCTGCCTACCTAGACCTCATAGCAGGCCGCCCTGCCTTTATCTTTGCTTTGCCCCTGGACTGGCTCTTTAAAAAGCCGCAGTTAATTTTGTAGAGTTGGACTCGATGAGCCTCATGGGTCCCTTCCCGCTCAGAATATTCTGTGATTCTCTGATTCTCTATCCCTTGAGTCTCATTCTAAAATTAAGAATTGCAGTTATAGTCACAGAGTTTCTAAAGTTGCTTAAGACTGTGACACAAAAACTTCTGAAAACATATTCAATATCTAAATAAATAGTTTCCTAATGTAATATTCTATTCAGATTTCAACAGCAGAGTATTTTATAAACCCTTTGATTTGAACCTTAAAAAGTTTCTTTTTCTAAGCTTCAAGACATTTTTTGGCAGAATTTGTTTTCATTATTCATAGCTGTCATATATATGTGTGTGTGTGTATGCATATATGTCTGTATAAACAAATATTTACAGAGCTTTCCCGTTGTAACAACAGCTAGACTTAAGTCTGCACAGGCCAACTGGTTTCTTTCACTGGTTTTCTCAAAAGCTCTTTTACAACAAAGAAGCAGTGGTTTACTAGTCCCCCACCAACACTCACCTGCTTTGCTTTCAGTAATTTTACAGAGGTTAGATATGAATTCTTGAAAACTCATAGTCCTTACCATGTTATTACTGTCTGCAAGTTCAGAGCTTGACCTTGAGTTGGTTTATAAACCTGTGCCTGACTTTTTTTACATATCGAACTGTTAGGTTTTTCCAGATGAGACTAGCAAAGCCACTGTGGACAATTAGAAGAATTAAACATATTCAAATCTGCCAAATAAGGTGTTGCCTGCCTAGATTTTCAATATCCCCTGCCAAACATATCTGGCTTTCTTCACATCTTTCAACTGTTATTCTTTTTCTCTAGCTTCTGTTACATCAGTCATATTTAACTTCACACTTGTGGCTATTTCCTTAATGGAAATCTTTCTTTAGTCTTTGCTGCCCTGAATATTTCAACTTCAGTGTTTTTTCTGTCATACTGTTTGTGGCAAAGACTTTGTGTCACAGACAGAAAAAAAGAGCTTGCAGCCAGATCTGGTTTTAGTGAGTCTACTTAACCTAACCTCAGACAACAGGAGTCCCATAGGGCAACCTATTCCATTTTTTTACCTAAATAGTAGCAGTCAGACCTTGCTGTGCACATACATTCAACAGCTGCTTCTTCTAGAGCTTATCATAACTCATGTCTGTCTACTAACTTTACCAGACTTAAGTAACTAATATGGTCATCACTCTCAATGTGAGGAATCAGTGCACAGGCAGTTGCAGAAATTTCTTTAAAATGCTTTCACAGTTATTCTAATGCAATTTTCAGTCCCTCATTGACTCACAGGGCCCCCTTGAGTATGACCTTTAATGAGCACATCTAAATTAGGTCATATTAGTTATGTCCTGAGTGCCACTCTTTTTCCATTAGCTATAAATGGAATTTAGGATGATGAGCATAAACATAACCATTGTGAACACCCAGGGCTCAATACAATTGCCTACATATGGGCCACTCTTTTCTGCCTGGGAGGCAGTGTCTGCTGCTTCTGGATGGTGCAAGTCTTCTACAGTGTAATGTGCCATATCTGTTAGCATAAGTTGATGGCTTGGTTACAGAAATCAAACTAAACATTTCTGTTAATTTGAAAAAAAAAAATCTACTAATAATGATAATGAAACTGCTCCAGTGTATCTCTTCTGGCCAAAGCTCCGAATTAAAATATTCTTCTTTACGTCCTCTCTTATTTCTACCAGTCTTATGGGCATGCCTCTGGTACCCTTAAGTTCCTCAGATTGTACCAGATGCCTATATTTCATCTACCAAATTAAGACCTGAGTGGGATTCCATGTGATATTAAGGTATCAACAATTTGAGTGAAGCAAATCACTTAATTAGGTGTCTGAATGCTGCTATCTGCACTTGATAGACATCAGGTTGATGTCTAAGTTTCCATTATTCTCCACAGAAGTCTTGAACTTAATTCATGGTATCTATGGCCCTTTGGGACTTCTTTCAGAGCCAAATACCCATGGGATAAGATGATGTTACACAAGACTTATGGACTACCTGTGAAGTTTTGCAGTAGAAACTTGAGGTTAACCAAAATACCCTATTTCAAATAGCACAGAACCCCTGCGTGTGTATGTGTAGTGAAACTTTACAAGCCCCAAATCAATAAAATCATATAGTCTAATTATTAGTTACAAAAGATGAGGAGCAAACTGAATGCCACTTGTAAATTAGATGTTATTAGTCTTCTTAAAAGTGATTACCTGAGTGTTTAATTGGTTGATTGGTAAAATTAGGAAAAGTCAAAAGAATACTGTTACTGTATTTATTGGTAGTTCTATAGAACAGGCAATGGTCCCAAGAATGCAAAATGGTAAGTCAAAGTTTTTGCTTTTAAATAAAATTGTATAAAAAGTTGCTTTTCATATAAATTCTTTAAAAAAGCACCAAATGAGGCAAAGCTACTCTTAATGTTTGTTTTCTTCAGAGAATAAATGAACCAATTTCAAATTTTTCTCACAAGAAGTTGCTGCAAGTATAATAGCAGATTTCTTGCAAGTCTATCAGCTGAATATGGTTCATAATTTTTTTTTAGTGTGTATTTCATTTTAATCAAGTTCCAACGGTTTTCATTTTGTATTACTTTATTCTAGTCTTACAGTAACTAAAAAAAAAACCAGAGCTTAAGGATACTGTTAGGGTCTGAAAAATATATTTGAAAAATTTATTTCTTCCTCAGGAATTGAAAAGATAGCACAACATCTTCCTGTGGAGAGACTGAGGAATCTTAAATCTTTTCTGCCTTTTTGCTTATTAAATTTAAGTATATACATCCTCCATGGTTGATTTGAAGACATGTTATTCAACTGAACTAAATTTACAGTTATGTTAAATTCTCCACAGTGAAAATAAAATCCATTGAAACTGATAAAAATTTACCCCTTTTTTCCTAATACAGATCAAAGAGAAGGATACCTTTTTATGTTTTCAGTGTTTATATTTTAACACAAATAATAACCTCATTTTTAACACCCCTTTCTAAATTATGTGACCTACTGTAGAAAAAAAAATCTTCCTTCACTGTTCATGTTATCATTTCTTCTGGTTGATATTTTCAATACTTTTGCTGATGGCTCAGAAAATAGTGGAGTTAAATATAGCTACAAATCAAAGAGAGCATTTAACTAAAGTAACAACAGATAGGCTTCATAACCAAGAGAAGAGGCACCACATCACTTCCTCCCATTCTCTAGGGGAAGGGGATAAAGATTATGAATGTAATAGGGGCATTTCACCTGAAACATCACTGGGCAAAAAAGAAAAGGAAAAAAATAAAAAAAGACTGCATCTGTCCCAGCTTATTCTTGCTCCTTATGCTGCTTCTAATAAGGACATCAGAATGGTTTGGGAACTTATTTCTTATATAACAAAGAATGCATTTTTTTCTGAGAATTGAAACTTCATAATCCTTAGGGCTTATCTCAACAGTAATTAACCTCAATGGCAACTAGCCAGATAAAACCCTATAAATCTTCTAGAATCTTCAACCTAGAAACTAATTTATTTTTTTCTTCTTCTTTTGAGGAAATTAAAAAAAAAATCTTAACTTTGAATCTGAGCAACAACAGAGTAGTACAAGAAAACTGTTAGATGTTCAACACATTTATTACTTTTTAAGTAAATATTCCTAAACCCCTAATTGCAATATTTAATAACAAAGGCTGAAAATGTTTGAGAAATTTCTTAAAATGTCAGAGCAACATTCCTGTTAGGGTAAGATGACAGGAAAAATAGCCTTCTTCTTTCTCTGGATTATATAGAGAAGGAAACAGAAAAATTACTGATTATCAGATGAAGAGCAAAATGGATTCATAGTAACACATCAATTTTTATGTATTTGATACTGACAGAGTAAAGAATGTGTCTGAAGTCATTCATGTCCTAAACCATTTATCTAAGTATTAGTGTGAGTTGCCATCCAAAGATTCCTCACTTGCAAACTTGAAGAATCATAGAGCGATAGTATCATAGAACTTTTTGACTTGAAAGAAACTTTTAAAGATCATCTAGTTCCAACCTTCCAGCATGGCGGGGGTATCTTTCATTCTGTAAGGCTGTTCAACTTGACTTTGGACACCTCCAGTGATGGGAGATTCACTGGACCAGGCAACCTGTTCCAGTGTCTCACTAACTTCATAGTAAATAATTTCTTCCTTATGTCCAATGTGAATTTTCCCTCTTTTAGTTTAAAACTGTTACCATCTGTCCTATCACTACAGCCCTAGTAAACACTCTGTCTCCATCTTTCTTTAAGAAATTGAAAGGCCATGAGAAGCTCTCACCAGAACCCTTTTTTTCTCCTCGCCAAGCAACCCCAGCTCTCTCAGCTACACTTTACAGAAAAGTTGTTCCACTCTTTATTATCGCCCTCCTCTGGAACTGCTAAAAAATTTCTATGTCTTTCTTATTCTTGAGGCCACTTGGGACTCAGTAATACAGCTAGGATCTTAAGAGAGGGGAGTAGAGGGTGAGAGCCACCTCTCTTGACCTGCTGGATGTCTTTCTTTTGGTGCAGCTCAGGGTATGATTTCCCTTCTAGACTGTAAGCACACTCTGCCTGCTCATATCTAATTTTTCACTCATCAGTATCATGCAGTCCTTCTCCACAGGATGGCTCTCAATCTATTTATTCCCAGATCAGCACAGATTTTGGAGTTTGCCACAACCCAGGTTCGGGACCTTGCACTTGGCCTTATTGAACTTCATTAGATGCACACAGACCCACTTCTCAAGCTTGTCAGAGTCTCTCTGGATGACATCTCTTTCTTCTAACACATCAACTATACCACTCATCTTGTATCATCCACATTATATCATTAATAATACATTGAACAGTATCTGTTCTGGTACAGAACCCTGAGGGACACTGCTCGTTACTAATCTCTGTTCGGACATTGAGCCACTGACTGCAACACTTTGAATACAGCCTTCCAGCCAATTGTTTATTCAAATCCATCTGTCTCCAGTTCAGTAACAAGAATTTTGTACAGAAATCAACGTAGATAATATCCATAGTCTTGTCTTGTCCACTGATCAATCACTCCATCACAGATGTGCCACCAGAGGAGTCAGGCATGATTTGCCCATGGTGAAGGCACGTTGGCTGCTTCTAATTACCTCGCTGTCATTCACATTCCTTGTCATATGTTCCAAAATGATCTGTTCCACAATTTTACAAGGCACAGAGGTAAGGCTGAACTAGGAATACAGTTTACTGTACCAGCCACATACACAAACTAGAGATGACACAGAGAAAACTTTACCAAAACTTATTTTAGGGTCTGTAAATCTGAAGCTCACCATGTTTACATTGCAATTAGCAATAGGTAATATATAGACAAACTTTTACTTTTTCTGCCTATAAGTGCTACTAATTGGTTATTGGTCTCTTAAGTAAATGCAGCTGCAAACTTCCCCTTTAAACTGAATATGAGGTGAAGAAAGTTGCTGTGCTGAGGAGGGCTGAAGGATGAAATATCAAGCTGCTCTTTGAACCTACTTTTGAAATGAAGACAGATTCTTAACTTCATCTTTACTTTTTCTTGCCTGCTGCAAACTCTGAGTATCTCCCTCAAGGCAGGTCTGATTTTCATTTGTACTATTAATTTATTGAGTAATCTCAATCAAGCTTTGGAAAAACTACCCAGTTAATTGTTTAAAAAAATAACGGGAAATATTTTTCTGCTAGTTTACTGAGTTGAATACATTCAACAGAGGGTGTGAGGAACTCCAGATTTTTTGACAGATAGACAGCCTAACTCTGGCAGAACCAAAGAAGGGCAGAGGATGAGCAAGGTGAGGAAGAGAATTGTAACAATTCAGGCATGGTATGCAAATAGCCTAACGTTTACTGAATGTGTAGAGAAACATTAAAAAAAAATAAAAAAGGAAAAAGGTTTATAGATATTTTGCACTAGGAAAAGGAAGAATGAAGAAGGGGGGAAGTGAAGATGCATGAAATATTTATAAGCAAGTTTCTGTAACCAACTTGCATGTAACCAAATTGTGCAAAAATGGAAAAGATGCAGTTCTTAACATGTCCAAGACAATCTATAACTCCACTGATGGACAAAAAGTTCTAAACAGTTACCTACTCCTAAAATAACCCACATTCCTAAAATAACCCAAACTACTTAAGTTTTACCAAAAGCAAAATGCATCAAATTCTGAAATAACTCAGTTCAATTTATAAATAAATATTATATACTGTGCATTGGATTTGATTTTTGTAGTGGTGTTTATATTTGTTTGTTTTGTTTTATTTATTTTAAATATTAACATAGACTTATTTTGAGTAGAAAATAATTAAATTCTAGGATTAATAGAGTCCTGAGTTTTGGAAATACAAATTTTCTCCATACATGCTCTTTACCCCTCTCTGAGACCTGACATTCTCTTCCATGAAAACAAATGTGTTTGAGGCTTTTAATAAGCTTCAAACATAAATATATGATTAGCGTGGTTTATAGTGAAGTTGGGATCTACAGGTTTTCACAGGTTTTATTTTTTACTGTGAAAGATCATAGATAACAGCTAATGAGCTGAACTATTAGGGACAGCATTCTATAATCCTTAACATTTTTCAAGAAGTACTTTTGTCAAAAACTGATGCATCTCATTTAAAAAAACTTTGAGAACACCAGGTAAAGAATTTAGAACAAGCATCACTGCTTAATAATTACATTTAGTTATAAAAGAAAAGAAATAAAAGAAAAAATCCCAAACAACTTGTTTAACAGATGGCTTCACTAATTTGAAAGTTAGGAGCATACGGTAGCTCTCAACTGCCCCTCATTAGAAAAGACAGCCCTCATTCTAGACCCAAATTTCACACCAGCCTACTCAGACCTGCTGTTCTCACATATATTACTGTAAATTATTTACATCAGATAAGATAAATCATGAAAACAGGACTGTTTAAAAATCTCATTTATTTACTGGAAAGACTGAATTTCCAAAACTGCTCAGAATCCTACAACTTCTCTTTCAGCTTGTAAGTGACAGTCAGATATCTGAAAGAAATCAATATTGACCAATCCTTCTTATTCTCATTTGGGGCAAGTGAAGATACAGGGATCTTTTATTGCTGGTTCATTTCATAGAGAGATGGATTGATACCACCTAACTTAAATGTCCATAGAATGGATCCCTCTGTCAGAGCTAATCAAAATAGATTTGTTCCATGCACAGTGGCAACAGAAGCGTACCTCTAGGCCCACTATTCGCAACTGGATCATTTTAGATTACTTCAGGATGCTAAGAATTTTACCCCAGAAGGACCTATTTTTCTGTGTTGAAAAGTGACACATATAGTGTGACTAGCTCAGATGTAAATATTTACACTGTGGGCCAGGAAAATTAGATGGCTGAGCATCAGTCAGTCAGTGGTGAGCAATTGTTTCCATTTACGTCACTTCTCTTTCTGAGGTTTTACTTCTCTCTGTTATTTTCCTTTTCATTACAAATTACTACTACTACTAGTAGTAGTAGTAGTATAAGCTGTTCTTACCTCAGCCCATGAGTTTGCTAACCTTAACCCCTTCAATTCTCTTCTCCCCATCCCTCTGGGTCAGTGAGGGAGGGAGTGAATGTCTGTGTGGTGCTTAGTTGTTGACTGGTGTTAAACAACAACAGATGAACATATACTTGTATTTTTTGCCTCATGAAACATCCAGTCAATAACATTGAACCAAGTATGTTGGAATTTATTTAAAGTGATATTTACCTTTCTGCTCCTCCTGTTTTGAAGCACATTTTACCACGAGCTAAAGCATAGGCTGTCAGTTTGAGGGGCTTTCATCCTCTCTTGTACTCTTCAGCTCCTCTGTTGGCAAAGTGCAGCCAACACGGCACTACATCTGACTGTACTGTAAGAACTGAGCAGGTTGATGTATTTTCAGTGAGGCTTTTTCTTTCATAAAATACTTTTTGTCCACACAGAGCTCTTATATGAAAAGAGACATATTTCAGCTAGAAATATCAAAGTAAGAATTCTTAGGGTATAGATGATCATTTCACCTTTAATAGTCTGATTCAGACTGCAAAGTATTTGTCTGACAATTAAACCAGGCATTAATCATTTATTTGTTAAATGAGAGACACTTAAAGTGCTTTTGTTGTCAAAAGTGTGTCCTTCAGCAAACAAGCATGCTGTACTGCACAGGCATATATAACACTAATGCCACTATACTGTGTGCTGGTAGAAGTTGAAGCAATGGCAGAAGAAAAGAAAATATGAGATGCAGCAGAGATTAGCCTGAGGAAGCTTCAGTGATACAGTTGTGTTGCAAATGGTATAGGGATGGAGGAATACTGAATTATTGTTGGAGTGATAAGGCTGGAGGGGTGGAATTTAGAGGATGGAAATCACCAATGTATACAAAGCTTAGCAATTATAAGAATATCAAAGGCATTACATCAGGATTTTTGAATTTTTTTTTTTTTAACCCCTGAAACAACCCAAAGCAGATGATGGAAAATAAGAACAAGCCAGATATTTCCACTGAATATTCCTTTCATTTTCAACAATTTCTACTTGCAGATTACATGAGAATGATGTGGCTTAAGCAATCAGTAACTTTCAGAGAATTTCTCTTGTATGAACTTGTCCAACTTTCATTTGTAACCATTTCAGCTTTAACACCAACAACTTTCTTTAGCTTCTCATAATACTCCTGACACCATCAGAAGAAACACATCTTTTGGGGAAAACAAACAAATAAACAGCCCAAAAAACAACAAAAATGAAAAAATCTAACCAAACTTGTGACAGTCAAATCCTGATTTGAAATAATAGTCCCCAATTCTACTGCAGAAACAAAGAGTAGACTGCTGACACCCTCCACATTTTCATGCCACTAATGATTTTGTAGATGTCTTTTCAGTTGCCCATTTTGCAGAATGAACAGCCATAATCTGAAATCCATCTTAAGGAAGCCATTGCGTACATCTGGTCATCCTTCACACCCTTCTGTGAATTTTTTTGCTTTCTGCTACAACCTTGTTGAGAAGGAGGGATCAGCACTGCACGAAATATGAAAGGGACTACTATATAGTGTAATTACAGATACTACCATGTAAAATGTACTATTATATAATTTGATTATTAAAGGAATATTGAAGTATTTGCACTGCTTATATAATAATTATTGGTCCTCAAGAGATATAATTTCATTAATGTATTGCACCTCATAAATAAATTACTAGCAGATCAGAGACTATTAAAAATTATTTTATGAATATTGGTAGAAGTGTCATGCATGTATAAAACAAACATTTTTTCTATGAGTGTGCATTTTTCCTTTGATGGAAAAGCCAGCTACTAAGAAAATGTAAAATCTTTCTATAATGGTTGTGTTTACTTGAGATTAATGCAGAAATAAAATAAGATTAAATTTGACATACAATGAGTAATAATGAATACAATCATGTAATAATGTAACTTAAGAATAGGTTGAGAGAGAAAACAAGACAACAGAAGTTAGTAGCAGACAATGAAGTAACAGAAAAGTTCACTCAACCTGGTTAAAATGTAATAAACTTATCCTAAATGGAACTCAGTGTAAAAACCACTTGCTACTTAAGCCTTAGTGTTCTCTATGTTTTCTATACTACTCTCATCATACCTTTTTTTTTGGTTAATTGCTTTGTGTTTTTACACTTTTATTTATGATTGTAGAGTTTCTCTTTTTTTTTTCTTTTTCTGTTCACTTCTGTATATTTTTCATTTGATTGCCTTCTGCTTACTTCATCTCTGTTTACATGCATACCAATGTTCTTACCTCTTCATTTACTGTATTTTGAATAAAGTATTTGATGTCTTTGAACCCTTTTATGCATTGACACCTTTGTAGCCTTTTACATGTTTAATCCTCTCTCATGTGTATTCAACTTTTCTAATGCTTTGACCATTTCTTACTTATGAACTCCTTCATTCTCATTTTAT
>VWZD01008087.1:8947-35350 GCA_013396695.1 Sakesphorus luctuosus
GGAGAGAGCGGGGCGGGGACGGGGGGTGGGGGGGGGGGGGGGGGGGGGGGGGAAGGGGAGTGGTGTCTCGAGGCTCGAGGGCTCTGCTGCATTAATTATTTTAATTAGCGCAGAGGAGCGAGGGGTGAATCACATCCAACTGCTCGGGGTCAGCTGGGGACACCCCAGTGCTGCCCCAGGAGTTGAGTCCTGGGGGAATGGGGCCCTTACCACCCCCAAGGTTTATTTGGGATCAGGGAACTCTTTCCTAAACTCTGGATAAAGTGGTTTTTTCCCTGCCCTGCACAGTGGAGAGAAAATCCTGTGGCTTCCAGAGGAGATCGCTGGGAATAGGATGCTGTCTGGAGCTTTCCTTGTTGCAGGACAGGCTTGGATTGATGCTCACAGGTCTAAGGAGGGAGCATGGGGAGCATTCCTGGCTTCTTGGGATTCCTGGTTTCTTGGAATGTCTGGCTTCCTGGGATTCCTGGCTTCCTTGGATTCCTGGTTTCCTGGGATTCCTGTGTTTCCTGGGATTCCTGCCTTCCTGGGATTCCTAGTTTCCTGGGATTCCTGTGTTTCCTGGGATTCCTGCCTTCCTGGGATTCCTGTGCTTCCTGGCTGCTCCACAGAGAAGGGGCACTGGGGGTGGCACTGGGGGTGGGCACTGCTGGGAATCTCTTCCTCGTGGAGCTCCAGGCTGGGTGGTTTCAACCCTCCTGGCGGGTGCTGAGGGTCATCAGCTCAGAGGGGAGCAGGGACCTCAAACCACAGAGTCCTGTAGGTTGGAAGAGCCTTCTGAGGCCATCTAGTCCAACCATCCCCAGCACTGCCAAGGCCACCTCTAACCCATGTCCCCAAGTGCCACACCCACAGGGCTTTTAGATCCCTGCAGGGATGGAGACTCCACCCCTGCCCTGGAGAACCCCTTCCAGTGCTTGGCAACTCTTTCCATTAAGAGATTTTTCCTCCTGTCCAATCACCAAGTAGGTGAAACCACTCACAAAGCCAACCAGGGAGAGTTGTCCATGGACACTGCCACGATTCCTCCTGGCATCTCCCAACTCCTCCAGTTGGGATCTCCCCTCCCCATCCCATTTCCTGGCAGGTTTGCACCCAGCCATGGCTGTGTCCCACCTTCCAGATCCCCAAGGGCACCACCACAAGCTGCAAACACACTTGGAGGTGGGCAGAGCCCCTCTCTGCTCTCCAACTCAGGCCAACGTTGGGTACCACGGGTGGAAATGGAATTCCAGTGTGGTGGGCAGAGGGAGCAGGGGCTCATTGAACCCTCCAGGTCATGCCTGGCATTGAGTGAAAGTGGTGCCTTTTAATCTTCTGATCTCTGCCCTGCCTTGAGAAGCTTTTCCATCCATTCCAGGTGTCCCTCCAGGGTTCCCCTCCTCTGTCTGCATCCACCAATCCTGATTTCCCCCCAGAAATGCAGTTCTTGAGTGGTTCACCCTTCAGTGCTTGTTAACTGCTGTCCAGAATAAGGTGGGTATCCTCTGGATTTATTTCCAGGTCTTTCCCAGCCTTAATGATTTGGGGATTTCTTGGTGGTGCTGCTCATTTCTGCTCATTTCTGAGGGATTAAATGACCTCTCAAGGTGCCTTCCAACCCAAACCATCTCAAAGAAAACCAAATAGACTGGATGTGGCACTCAGTGCCATGATCTGGTAATCAAAGTGGGGTTGGATTGAGTGTTGGACTTGATGATCTCAGAGGTCTCTTCCAGCCCAACTGATTCTATGACTCTAAATATCCATTTCCACAGGTGACCTGAAGCTGCAACAGCCCCAAAGACTTCAAGAAATCCTTGTCCTCAGGACAAACTGCTCTAGGCAAGACTAATTGCACAAGGTTTCTGCAGCTTTGACAGCGCTTGGCTCTTCCCTACTGCCCCCAGCAGGTCTCCAAGCACTTCCCAGAGGAAATCAGCCTGTTTGCTACTAATTGATGCAGAAGTGCCAGCTCAGCAAGTCCCCGGTGTCCCCAGCCTCGTGTCTTTGCTGAGGAACACCATGGGAAGGGTTTAACCTTCTCCCTTTCAGCTTTGCATCCCCCTGGGTGGCCACATCCTTGTTGCGATCCCAAAATTCCAGGACAAACCCGCATTTTGCCGCTGGGAATATTTACGGAAACCTGCCTTGAGCAGACGGTGCGGCTTGGCAGAAACTGAGCTGAAAAGTGGCTTTTTTGTGATAATTTTTCATAGAATCATAGAATGAATTGGGTTGGAAAAGACCTCCGAGATCATCAAGTCCAACCCTTGGGCCAACTCCAGTCCCTTNTGTGTGGGGATCGAACTCTTTGAAGGTTCAACAGTTGAGGCTGAGAGATATTCATTGCTGGTGATGGTGCAACGGCAGGTGAGGTTTGAAACAGGATCCCAGAGCCCATTGTAAGCGAGCCTTGGCTCCTGAAACACAAATATTTGCCCACGGAGAAGGATGCCTTGTGATTAATTTAAAGCCTGCCATAAATCACGAGCTCTGCGCACAAAACTAGAGGTGGCCCCTGGCCCAGGGAGCACGGCAATAATTGGCTCAGACCTTAAATTTAGTTACAAAAGGCTATAACAAGGGGGGCTCTGCAGAGGGATCTGGAGAGACTGGAGGGATGGGCTGATTGCAATGGGATGGAGTTCAACAAGGCCAAGTGCAGGTCCTGCCCTTTGGCCACCCCAAGCCCTGCAGCGCTCCAGGCTGGGCACAGAGTGGCTGGAGAGCAGCCAGGCAGAAAGGGACGTGGGGGGACTGAGGGACAGGAAGCTCAAGAGGAGCCAAGAGTGTGCCCAGGTGGCCAAGAAGGCCAATGGGATCCTGGCCTGGATCCAAAGTAGCGTGGCCAGCAGGCCCAGGGCAGTGAGCCTTCCCCTGGCCTCTGCCTTGGGGAGGCCACACCTTGAGTGTTGTGTTGAGTTGTGGGCCCCTGAGTTGAGGCAAGAGATTGAGGGGCTGGAGCGGGGCCAGAGAAGAGCAACGAGGCTGGAGAAGGGAGTGGAGCACAAGTGGTGTGGGGAGAGGCTGAGGGAGCTGGGGGTGTTCGTGCTGGAGAAGAGGAGGCTGAGAGGTGACCTCAGCACTGTCTGGAAGTGCCTGAAGGGAAGTTGTGGCCAGGTGGGGGTTGGTCTCTTCTCCCAGGCACTCAGCAATAGGACAAGGGGGCACGGGGGGCTTATGCTCTGCCAGGGGAAATTGAAGTTGGAGATGAGAAAAAACTTCTTTGCAGAGAGAGTGCTGAGGCATTGGAATGGGCTGCCCAGAGAGGGGGTGGATTCCCCATCCCTGGAGGTTTTTAAGCTGAGCTTGGCCGTGGCACTGAGTGCCATGATCTGGTACAGGGACTGGAGTTGGCCCAAGGGTTGGACGTGATGATCTCGAAGGTCTTTTCCAACCCAATCCATTCTGTGATTCTATGAAAAATGCCGAGTATTCAGCGTGGCCGCGGCGCTGGGTTTAAAGCTGTCAGAGTTCCCGGGGTATAAAGTGGTTATAAATGCCAAAGATTTGGAAGGAATCTGCTCCACGCTGGATTCAGCCACATCCTTGTACTTTCACCTCCTTTCCAGAGGAGGATTCACTGTTAAAGGCTCAGGTGGAGGTTTATGCTGGCAATTCACGGTCCTAACTGAATTAATTGCCTTCAGCAATCGATACTGATTGGAGGGACTTCTCCTTATTGATTGATAATGTTATTAATCGATACATCTAGCATAAAATTTGCTTAATAGGTATTATAAAAATCACTTTATATACAGTAGCTCAGCATATGGCAAAAATCAGAAGGTAGAGATGTGTAGGGCCTGTCCTTGAAGCTTCTGTACTGAGGGGCTTTAGGGATTTCTCGGGCTAACTAAAATAGACCGGACACCAAAATAATAATANAATATTATTAATAATAATAACAATAACGATAACAATAGCAATAACAATAACAATAATAATCAATATTATTAATAATAATCAATATTGTTAATAATAATAACAATAACAATAATAATAATCCCATGGCACTGGGAATTAAAAGAAGAGAACTGGGCATTTTATGGAAAAGGAGTGGGAATAACGGACTCAGAAAAGACAATAATAATGAGAATGATAATAATAATAATTAGAGAAATTTGCCAATTAGACCAGTTATAGTTGCCACCAGATCCGGTTTGGGGCAGTTTTGAGCCAAAGGTAAAAAGGACACATGAGGAAGACTCCAAACTTGATCCCCAAAGACCAGCAGAGCCCCCCAAATTCCCAGGAGGAAAGAAGGAGGTGCACGGGGCGGAGAGGGTGGAAATCAGTTCGTGCATCTCCTTGTCATAACCCTGCCTTTTCTATGAAAAGAATGTTTCTGCATGAAGAAATAATGAATCTGCGTAACTTCCCTGCATATTAACGAGTTGTTAACTCGACCAGGGATGCCTGTTTTTGGAGGAGTTTCCCCCCTGCACTGGGGCCTTGAATAACCTTAGCCCTCTCTATAACCTCATTGGAGAGAGAGTCTTTTCTCCACGAATCAACACCTTGGGAGCTGCAGGTACCAAAACTCTGCTCTCTCGGGTTCCATTTCACTGGAATAAAGCCTGGTTTGGGTCTGTGGCAGGTGAGAGGAGCAGCAGACAGAAAACTCAGCTCCTTCATGAGCCTTCCCTAAGAATCTTCAGGAAAGACACCCCATCATGACTAATTTAATGTCTCTTTGTTCCCTGGCATCATCAGCCCAGTGCCAGGGCTCAAAGGAAGGGATAAAAATCTTGGAAGCAGGAACGGAATGATGACTGTGCAGAGGTTCCTTCACTAGTTCATGCCCCGAAGGAAAGGAGTTTACGTTGGCTTAAAAACTCATTTACATCTTCATCTTGCAACCTGCTGGTGGTTCTCATAGAATCATAGAATGGATTGGGTTGGAAAAGACCTCCGAGATCATCAAGTCCAACCCTTGGGCCAACTCCAGTCAACTTTACCACATCATGGCACTCAGTGCCACGGCCAAGCTCAGCTGAAAAACCTCCAGGGATGGGGAATCCACCCCCTCTCTGGGCAGCCCATTCCAAGGCCTGAGCACTCTCTCTACAATGAAGGTTTTTCTCATCTCCAACTTCAATTTCCCCTGGCAGAGCTTGAGCCCCCCGTGCCCCCTTGTCCTATTGCTGAGTGCCTGGGAGAAGAGACCAACCCCCACCTGGCCACAACTTCCCTTCAGGCACTTCCAGACAGTGCTGAGGTCACCTCTCAGCCTCCTCTTCTCCAGCACAAACACCCCCAGCTCCCTCAGCCTCTCCCCACAGCACTTGTGCTCCACTCCCTTCTCCAGCCTCGTTGCTCTTCTCTGGCCCCGCTCCAGCCCCTCAATCTCTTGCCTCAACTCAGGGGCCCAGAACTCAACACAACACTCAAGGTGTGGCCTCCCCAAGGCAGAGGCCAGGGGAAGGCTCACTGCCCTGGGCCTGCTGGCCACGCTACTTTGGATCCAGGCCAGGAGCCCATTGGCCTTCTTGGCCACCTGGGCACACTCTTGGCTCCTCTTGAGCTTCCTGTCCCTCAGTCCCCCCAGGTCCCTTTCTGCCTGGCTGCTCTCCAGCCACTCTGTGCCCAGCCTGGAGCGCTGCAGGGCTTGGGGTGGCCAAAGGGCAGGACCTGCACTTGGCCTTGTTGAACTCCATCCCATTGCAATCAGCCCATCTCTCCAGTCTCTCCAGATCCCTCTGCAGAGCCCTCCTGCCTTCTCCTCTCACGAGGGTGACTTTTCCAGGGATAAAAGCAGTGGAATAGCTTTGAATTTCAGTCAACTACACCTGTAGTCTCGACTTCCTGAAGTTTCCCCTTTCCTTGGGATACATCAAAGGTTTGCACATGGGAGGTGGTGACACCAGGAGCTGAGCTCTCCATCCCTTCTCACCAGAGACAGGAATGGAATCAGAGATTCCCAGCCTGGATTGGGATGGGAGGGACAGCCCAACTCACCTTGCCATGGGCAGGGACACCTTCCACTGTCCCAGCACCAGCATTTCCAGAGGATTTCCATTATTTCTTATTAAATGACCTCGAGGGAAGGAGATGTTTTACCTGCTCAAGACCCACACAAAAGAAAGAATGTTTGCTTTGAATTTTGATCCAGATAATCCTGACAGAGCCTGGAATTTGGAAAACTGGCCAAGAAATAAGCCAGGGAGCAAAAAGCCTCTGTCTGGCTCTGCTTCCCTTTGTGTTTTCATTTCCTACCTTCATTCCTTCCCCCTGTCATGATGTCAAACCTCTGGAATGTCTTGATTTATTAGTGGGGAACAATAAGTGAAAAAAATGCAATAAAAGAAGAAATTTGCTTTTAAACCTCCCTGGCCAAGCCAGCAAACCCCCCAGATAACACTGAATCCAACCTGATTTTTTTTCTCCCAAGCAACACTGATTCCCACCTGATTTTTGGCTCCCAGATAAAACTGCATCCCACCTCAGCCCCCCAGAGTGAGGAACTGGGGCTGAGAAGGAACAAGCCAGGTGGTTGAAACCGTCTGGGGAGTTATGAAACCTTCTGGAAGGATCTTCCCACCACAAAACCAGCATTCAGGATCCTCCTTCATAGTGAGGTCACTTTTGGATGTCTCCACATGGGCTCCAGAGCTGAGCTTTGAAGTTGTCCACCATGTGCCTGCTCTCACTTTGACCTTCCTTGCACAAAAATAGCTCCTTTGAGTCCCAGCAAATATCAAAGGTGTTGGACAATGATCCCTGTTCTCATTGAAGTCCATGGGAACTCTGCCATGGTCTGGAGGAGAACGTGCTCAGACCAGCAGGACCCTGGAACAGGCTCTCGGGCTTGGGGTAGGGGACACTTGGCCATTTGGTGGCCTGTGGGACAGGAGACAACTCCTGGCACATGGAGGTCACAGCAAAGCACAGGAGTTCCAAAATGAGTGTTAATGAGCTGGTCAGAGCTAGAACTGCAGAAGCAAGGTAGTCCCAACCTACAGGTCCTACTACAACTTTCCAACCTATATGTCCTTCCCCATCCAAACCACAGGTCCTACATCATCTCAGTCAACAGGTCCTTCTCCTCTCAACCCACAGTCCTACACTTTCCTAAACTATGTGTCTTTCTCCATCCAATCCACAGGTCCCACATAACCCCAACCCACAGGTCCTTCCCCATCCAATCCACAGGTCCTGCACCATCCCAACCTACAGGTCGTTCTTCATCCCAACTCACAGGTCCCACACCACCTCAGCCTACAGGTCCTTCTCCATCCATCCCACAATCCTACATCTTCCACACCTATGTGTCTTTTTCCATCCATCCCACAAGCTCCACACCATCCCAACCTACAGGTCCTGCACCATCCCAACCCACAGGTCCTTCTCCATCCAACCCACAGGTCCTTCTCCATCCATCCCACAAGCTCCACACCATCCCAACCTACAGGTCCTGCACCATCTCAACCCACAGGTCCTTCTCTATCCAACCCACAGGTCCTTCTCTATCCATCCCACAGGTCCTTCTCCATCCATCCCACAAGCTCTTCTCCATCCATCCCACAAGCTCCACACCATCCCAACCTACAGGTCCTGCACCATCCCAACCCACAGGTCCTTCTCTATCCAACCCACAGGTCCTTCTCTATCCATCCCACAAGTCCTCCATCCATCCCACAAGCTCCACACCATCCCAACCCACAGGTCCTTCTCCATCCCAACCCACAGGTCTTCTACACCCAACCCACAAGCCTGACACCCATCCTTATAATCATGCGGGTGTTGTCATCTCCCATGGCTTTGCTCTGTGCCTGTTTGTACCCGAAGTTTACTGGAAGCTCCAGATTCTGGAGCCACAGGAAGAAGGAACAATCCCCACTCTCATTTTTTGAAGCCTAAAAGTCTTTTTGTGTCATTGCTATCACACATGGGAACACTTCACCTCCTCAAGGTGAGACAGATCTCTGAGAGCCCCAAATATCTACATTTTTTACTGGGTTTTTTGGGGCTTGAGGGTTTTTTTGGGCTAAAAAAGATACCAGCTCTGCTCACAGACCTTCCCTCCCTCATGACCTGGGACAATCCTTGCCACAACAGCTCTGCTCTTAGTTAAAAATCATCTTTTGAGCCTGTGGCTGGAAATGCTGCTCCCAATTCAGCTGCCAATTTCTCTGCTGGAGCTCGGGCTCCATCAGAAGCAACTCAGGGCGGTGCTTCAGTTCATAACCTTCTCTGCAGGCACCACAGCTCGACACTGGAGAGGATGAGACAAAAATAAATGGAGGAAACTGAAAATGGGAACACAATCAAAGGCCTTGAGCCTTTCAAGCTCGTGTTTGTCCTAATATTTACAGAGCCCTCCCAAAGCCAAGAGACTTCTCCTGGACTTCAGAGGCTCTGGGCTGCTCTGTTCTTGTTTATGGCCCCCATGCCAAGGCAAACTGAGGGGCTGATAAACAGGGTGCACCCTGCCATGCTCTGTCAATGGGTGTCTCCTTGGAATGGAGTGTCTTGGACAACATAAAAGTGTTTCCATCCTGCTGTATGTTCTCATCTGCCTCCTCAAAGGTTATTTTCAGAGCTGGGCAGGAACACAAGCTCAGTAGGACCTGGGGTTTGTTCCTGCCTCTCCATCGAGCTCCAGTGGCACGTGCAGGGTCTCACTCACAGCCCACGGCATTGTCCTCATGGGTGGCCTTGTCATTGTCCCTCCAGTGGGAATTCACTCATCTGAATCCAGGGAAAGCTCCAGCCCATCAAGGAATGGTACCCTCAGGAAAGCAGAGATGTTTCAAGGGAGCTTTCCTTTGATGTTCAGCCTCTTTGGGTGCCTGGAACCTGATGAGAGAGGGAAATTGTGGATTGGGAGAGGGAAGTCTGCAGGACTCACCAGAGAGGTTCACCCCAGGGTTGGAATCTTCTGGTGCTTGCTGGGATTAGAGGCTCCAGTCCTACTGGTTGGCTGTGATGGGATAGAAGCCCTCTCATTGTGTGTTAATTGCAGCTAATTGCTTTCCAGGAAGGAACCCAATTGATAGTGAAAAGCAGGAGCCCTCCAGGGCAGGACTGGGCAGGGGGCAGGGGGCAGGGAAGGGCTGCCCAGCCCTGCAGGAGGAGCCCCCCAGGGCAGGACAGGGCAGGGGGCAGGGGGCAGGGAGGGGCTGCCTAACCCTGCAGGAGGAGCCCCCCAGGGCAGGAGAGGGCAGGGGGCAGGGAAGGGCTGCCCAGCCCTGCAGGAGGAGCCCCACAGGACAACAGGGCAGGGAAGAGCTTCCCAGCCCTGCAGGAGGAGCCCCCCAGGACAACAGGGCAGGGAAGAGCTGCCCAGCCCTGCAGGAGGAGCCCCCCAGGGCAGGGGCATCCTGGCACGAGGCAGGGAAGGGCTGCCCAGCTCCCATTCCTCCTCTGGCATCTCATTCCTCCTCTGGCATCTAAGTGGTCACATCCCCAAGGCTGCCAGAACTCAAACACAACACCCTCAGGAACAGGGTGGGAATGTTGGGGTGTCTGTGCAGGGCTAGGGGTTGGACTGGATCGTCCTTGTGGATCATCAACTCAGGACGTTGTGTGATTCCAATCCTGCACTGATCTGACCTTCCTGGGTCTCTAATCTTCACCTGGTCCCATCCCTCGCCACCATCCCAATGGCAAGTGGCTTCCAGGGGCTCCTAAACCCAAGACTCTCCAAGTTCTGGTCTGCAGGAGCCCCACTGTCCTCCTTGGGGATGGAGGGCACAGACCTTCTGCTGCTTCAGGCTCTTCTGAAATTCCCTCAGGTCCTTTTTCCTCGCAGGAATTTCAGACTAGCATCAGCCTGAGGGGACTGGGAGGAGAAGAGAGGCCCGAGGGGAGCTGGGACATGTGGTGGGAAGGGTGGATGGATGTGCATCCAGCAGAATTCCACCAAGGAACCGCAGCAGGAGTGACTTTGGGAGAGAAAGGGAGCGTGGGCAGCCGAATCCGGAGCCTTTCCAGGCTCGGGGGGGAATGTGGGGGGGTCAGGATTGTCTCCGGAGGGGCTGTTGTTGCAGGGAGGAATGTGAGCAATTCTTTGGCAGGATTTCTCGACGGGATATTACCATTAGAAAGGGAATGGCTGGAGGGAACGGCTCAGATGGGCTGTCCTTGGCTCGGTTCATCCTCTCTGGGGGTCTTGGTTTGCCCTGGCCTTTCCCAGGTGATGTTATCTAAGGATCGTTTGATTCCTCCACACTTTCCACTCCCAAAGCACCCCAAAACCAGCTGAAATGGGGACAGAGGGTGGGACAACATCCCGTGGCCCATCCCAAAGCTGTGGAGGCAGAGTTCGACCTGCAGTCCGCGGGAAAGGCTCTCTTGGCAAGGACAAAACAGCAGATTGAGGCTTTCTTGCCTTTCCTGACATGACAAAGGGATCCCAAACGGCTCCTCTGGCTCTGGTTCATGTTAGGAGTTTTAGGGCAATGAGCCTGTGAGCACGTCCAGGGCACTCAGGGATGGATGGCAAATCTGTATCCCAAGAACAGGTATTTTTTAGGCACAAATGTGGAGCCCAGGGGGAATGTTTTCCCCTGTAGAAAGTTTGAACTGTGACTACTGGATTTTTTTTTTTTTTGGAGGGGGGGAACCCCCTCTATTTCTCCTTTTACAGCGAGTTGTAAAACTTTACAGCTTGTCAAACATCCCGGACAAAGGAGCTTCACCTGAGCGCTGCAGGGCTCGAGTGATGCCGAGCACAAATTCCTGCCCTCCAGCACTTTTAGCAGCACTATGGAAAAGATTCCTCCTCCCTCCCCTAGCAGTCTGGGAAACCACATCCCAACCCAAGCGGAGCTGGAAGAACAGCCCGTGGTCTCCCCCTCCTCGGGGGCAGCCCAGATTAGATTAAAACGAACCCAAAAGCACCAGGGAAGCAGCCAAGAATGAATGAATTCCCACCGCCCTGGGGCCACCCTGCAATTCCTTTCGCATTCCTTGGCCGCCCACACGCCGAGGGACGATGAATGTGTCCCATTTCAGGCACCATCAGCAGGTCAGCGAGTGTTTGTAAACTGGAAATGGCTCTTCGTAGAATCATAGAATGGATTGGATTGTAAAAGACCTCCGAGATCATCAAGTCCAACCCTTGGTCCAACTCCAGTCCCTTTACCACATCATGGCACTCAGTGCCACGGCCAAGCTCACCTTAAAAACCTCCAGGGATGGGGAATCCACCCCCTCTCTGGGCAGCCCATTCCAATGCCTGAGCACTCTCTCTGCAAAGAAGTTTTTTCTCATCTCCAACTTCAATTTCCCCTGGCAGAGCTTGAGCCCCCCGTGCCCCCTTGTCCTATTGCTGAGTGCCTGGGAGAAGAGACCAACCCCCACCTGGCCACAACTTCCCTTCAGGCACTTCCAGACAGTGCTGAGGTCACCTCTCAGCCTCCTCTTCTCCAGCACAAACACCCCCAGCTCCCTCAGCCTCTCCCCTCACCACTTGTGCTCCACTCCCTTCTCCGGCCTCGTTGCTCTTCTCTGGCCCCGCTCCAGCCCCTCAATCTCTTGCCTCAACTCAGGGGCCCAGAACTGAACACAACACTCAAGGTGTGGCCTCCCCAAGGCAGAGTCCAGGGGAAGGCTCACTGCCCTGGGCCTGCTGGCCACGCTACTTTGGATCCAGGACAGGATCCCATTGGCCTTCTTGGCCACCTGGACACACTCTTGGCTCTTGTTGAGCTTCCTGTCCCTCAGTCCCCTCACGTCCCTTTCTGCCTGGCTGCTCTCCAGCCACTCTGTGCCCAGCCTGGAGCGCTGCAGGGGGTTGGGGTGGCCAAAGGGCAGGACCTGCACTTGGCCTTGTTGAACTCCATCCCATTGCAATCAGCCCATCTCTCCAGTCTCTCCAGATCCCTTCGAATGTTTGTAAACTGGGAATTGCTCTTCCTGCCTTTGGGAAGGCACTCGTGGGGCAGAAGTGGAAGCTGGAACTCCTTATCTATGGATAAGGAGCTGCTGGAATAAGGGTGGAGATGGAGCAGCTCCATCCCTCTCCAAGCATCTGCCAGGGGAAGGAGCAGGGAATAAATTGCTTTAAAAAACAGGCAGGTTGGAGTTTACATTTACTGTGAACTTGGACAATAAAGAGGTTGTGTTTCAACAGACACCTGGCCAGGCTTTAAAATAAACCTGTGGAAGGAAGACATGCCAAACTTGTGGAGAGGTGATTCAACATTGGAAGGGGCTGCCCAGGGAGGTTTGGAGTGTCCAGCCCTGGAGGTGTCCATGGAATGACTGGCCATGGCACTCAGTGCTCTGGGCTGGGGGACAAGGTGGGCAGTGGGCACAGGGTGGGCTCCATGGGCTGTGGGGGCTTTGCCAAGGTGGGCATCAGGCACAGGGTGGGCTCCATGGGCTGTGAGGGCTTTTCCACAGTGGGCATAGGGCATGGGGGGGCTCCATGGGCTGTGAGGGCTCTGCCAAGGTGGGCATCGGGCACAGGGTGGGCTCCATGGGCTGGGAAGGCTTTTCCAAGGTGGGGATCAGGCACAGGGTGGACTTGATGATCCTGAGGGTCTTGTCTTCATCCCCAGATGGCTCAACCTTCCATCCAGAGGCAGGAGAAGGGGCACATCATCACTCAGGGCACCTGGCAGGGTCAGGGTGGTGATCCCTGGAGGACCAGGACTTACTCTGGGGCAGGAACGAGGGGCCACATGGGCCAAGGCCACACAACTCACTGAGGGAAGAGGGTGGGGATGGGATTTGTTCCTCTGAAAGGATTTGGAGCAGCATGTGAGCCCTTCCTCCATCCCAAGGAGCTGGGAGCTCCCTCAGGCATTCCCTGTGCATGGTGAGCAGTCCTCCCACTCCCAAAAAATGTGGGTGAAAACCCACAGGGGTTTCATGCACTTAGTAAATGATACACCAGGGGTTTTATGGAGAGTGACGTGAATGTTCATGGTCAGTCAGTCAGAAAATCCAGCGGAGCAGACAATGATCAGGAAACACAATCCCAGCCAAGATCTGAAGGCTGGGAATTCCCCTGAATCCCCTGGATTTTGGTTTTGCAGGACCCAGCGAAGGTGAGGAGTGTGAAAGTCAGGGGGTCACAGCTGATATGGGCACCTGAACACCCACCACGATTTATGCCAGGTCTGAAAGGGACATCTCACTATCTCCTGTCCATGAGGGAGTCACAGCTCCTTTCTGGGGCTGGGAAAATCCCCCAGGAGACATGGATGGGTTGACCTGATGCTCCAGCCCATCCCAAGTGTGTTGGGCTTGATGGTTGAGTGATCAGTGACCCCAAAGAGTAAAATTCCTCTTCTCTGTTGTTGGGGTTGGTGGGGGAGAGGTGGAGGAGGGTTTAATGTGCTTTGAAGTGTGTATATAAATATATAAATGGGGGAATCCCAGACTGGTTTGTGTTGGGAGGACCCCAAAGCCCATCCAGTGCCACCCCCTGCCATGGGAAGGGACACCTTTCACTGTCCCAGGTTGCTCCAACCTGGCCTTGGACACTTCCAGGGATGGGGCTCTGGACACAATATATATAATAAGAGTTTATACATGTTTTAATAAGCATATCCTAAAAGCCCATGAGCTCTCCCTGTGCTAATTACAAACCAGGCCAGGGTTAAACTTCCCTTTCCCATTATCCACATTCCTCCTGCTGATACTAAGCCAGACTTGGCTCTTTTCATCCAGTTTGAAGGAAATGAAGCAAACAAGAATGAAGTGGAACATGCCACGAAGCTGGAGGCAAACTGGTGAGATTCCAACCCTGGGAACCATTTCCTGGAATCTTTAACGAAGCCTGAACGGGTGAATTATGGACACGAAAAGTGGGAGGAAAAGGAGAGTAAGATTAGTCTTGGAACCTATAAATTCCCATCAGATTTCTTCTTTTCTCAAGTTTTACGACGCTCTGACACAATTCCTGATAAACTTTTTCATCCCCAAATTAGTTTTTGTGGTAAAAGTCTCCATGACAACGTTATTTCATCCCAACTGCTCCAACACCCACTACCACAGCTCTGATTCTCCATGTGGGATGGGATACAGGGATACAAGGGTGGTCCTACCTGAAGCCATCAAGCAAAACCAACCCCTTTGCCCCATAAATGTTTGTCTTTCCCTCCTCCCCCCCACCCCCCNTTGGTGGAGTCAGATCCAAATGGGATCCACCAGGCTGTGGCTCCAAGGGGAGGTCCTTCAACTTAGGTTGACATATCGAGCTCCCACAGCCCAAGAGGAAGAAAAAACCTTGTTGTATTAAAAGCTGGGATCAAAGTAATTCCATGTTTTCCGGTTTGTCCCAGCTTCTGACGAGTACAGGAGCTGCTGGGACTAGATAGGAGCTCCTGGAGAGGTGAAAGCCTTTTGAACTGAGGGCAGTACAGCCTGAAAAGCACATTTGTGCTTCCCCAGCCCTCCCACCTCCCACAAATCCTTCAGGGTGGGAAAATCTCCCTCAGCCCAAAAGCTTTTTCTGTCACAGTCACAGAATGGGTTGGGTTGGAAGGGACCTCAAAGCTCATCTCATTCCACCCCCTGCCATGGGCAGGGACACCTTCCACCAGGCCAGGCTGCTCCAACCTGGCCTTGGACACTTCCAGGGATGGGGCAGCCACAGCTTCTCTGCCCACCCTGTGCCAGGGCCTGCCCACCCTCACAGCCAGCAATTCCTTCCTAATATCCCATCTAACCCTCTGTCAGTGGGAAGCCATTCCCTGTGTCCTGTCCCTCCATCCCTTGTCCCAAGTCCCTCTCCAGCTCTCCTGGAGCCCCTTTAGGCACTGGAAGGGGCTCTCAGGTCTCCCTGAATCCTTCCCTTCTCCAGGTGAACCCCCCCAGCTCTCCCAACCTGGCTCCAGAGGGACTCCAGCCCTGTCCCCTTGCAGCCAACCCTGGACAAGCCTCATCCTTCCAGCCTTGGAGACCTCCAGGGATGGGGCAGCCACAGCTTCTCTGGGTATCCTGTGCCAGAGGAGTCCAGGAGAACCACTTGGATGTTCAGAGCTCTTGGCTCCTCCTGAAGCCCAGGGAGAAGGAACTCCTGGAAAAGTGATAACACTGGTTTTGCCGGGTTCAGCTGGGTTTGGGATTAGTTTGGGATTTTTGAGGATGTGTTTGTGCCAGCTGAATTCCTGGAGGAGGCAACAGCAGCATCCCACAGTTCCAAGCAGGTACAGCAGCCTCTCCCTCCTCCTGGCTCTCCCCTCACTGCTCTGGAGGGTGTTGTGGGTTAAACCCCCTCCCCCTTCCTTGCCAGCTGGAATGACGATTTTTGTTTGCAGGTTACTCTGTTTCCAGGCTTTCCATTCCTGAGTTTCATTTCCCAGCCAGAGCCCGAGCCAACCCAGCACCGGCGCCCCCAGGGCTGAGCTCGGCTCAAGGTGTTTCTATCACAAAGCTGTCAAAAGCAATTTCCTGTGATCAGCGAGAGCCGCAATCCCAGCGGAGACAATTCATCTCCTGCTGGATGCGGGATGGAGCGGCCAATCAACACCGGAGGCATCTCCTCCTGGCTGGAGATGAGGAATCTTGTCCTGCCATGAGAGGTTACGAACCTTTCTTATCTTATCTCGCTGCGTTTCACAAGGAGAAAAAAGCCTGACGTGGCAGCAGCGCCCAGAGGGGGGTGGCTGGGAATGCTGCAGGATGTGGGATGGGGATGGCTCTTCCAGGAAAACTGCAGGACACGGTCCTTGTTCCCCCGGGGCTGGTGCGGGCACGGGAATGTGTTGGCTCACAGAGAGGGGGGATTGAAGGGATGAGATGGGGAGGGAACTCGTGGCATCAAAGCCATGGTGGATTTAACAACTTTATCTGCTGCCAATGGGCAAACAAAGCCCTGTGGGAACGTGCCAGCCCTGCCCAAAGAGGTTCCTCCAGAGCTCTTGTCCATATATCCATGCTGCCTGATGGATTTCATAGAATCATAGAATTGATTGGGTTGGAAAAGACCTCCGAGATCATCAAGTCCAACCCTTGGGCCAACTCCAGGCCCTTTACCACATCATGGCACTCAGTGCCACGGCCAAGCTCACTTGAAAAACCTCCAGGGACGGGGAATCCACCCCCTCTCTGGGCAGCCCATTCCAATGCCTCAGCACTCTCTCTGCAAAGTTTTTTCTCATCTCCAACTTCAATTTCCCCTGGCACAGCTTGAGCCCGTGCCCCCTTGTCCTATTGCTGAGTGCCTGGGAGAAGAGACCAACCCCCACCTGGCCACAACTTCCCTTCAGGCACTTCCAGACAGTGCTGAGGTCACCTCTCAGCCTCCTCTTCTCCAGCACAAACACCCCCAGCTCCCTCAGCCTCTCCCCACACCACTTGTGCCCCACTCCCTTCTCCAGCCTCCTTGCTCTTCTCTGGCCTCACTTCAGCCCCTCAATCTCTTTCCTGACCTGAGGGGCCCAGAACCGAACACAACACTCAAGGTGTGGCCTCCCCAAGGCAGAGTCCAGGGGAAGGCTCACTGCCCTGGGCCTGCTGGCCACGCTACTTTGGATCCAGGCCAGGATCCCATTGGCCTTCTTGGGATTTGGGATGCAGCAGTGAGTGGGAGCCAGGGGTGGAGCAGCTCCATTCCCTTTGCCTCCTGCTCTTGTTGTCCTTCACCTCCCACTCATCCAGAACCTCTCTGAGGGCCACCTGATACCACCACTCCAGACACCCACTACCTCCAACCACAGAATCCCAGGATATTCCCAGCTGGAAAGGAACCTGGTGGATCACCCAAGTCCAACCCATCCCACCTCTCTGTATGCAGAGAGATGTTTTTGCGACACATCTCCTGAGGGAATGGACCCCCAGGGATGGACCCACCCCACCAAACCCACATGGGACATCAGAGTCAGAACCAGGAGTGGCCTCCCTGTCCCTTGATTCCCATCCCACATCAGCACTGCAGCAGCCAGGAGGAAATGCAAGGGCTTAAGTGATTTAGCTCAGGGAGTAAGGGAAATCCACTTACATGGGCTAATTGATAGCAAATGATTCCTTAATTAGAATTTATGGTGTTGCCCCCTAATTGAGGAGGAATAACAGGCCTGACACGATGAGGGGCTGAGGGGTGTTCTCTGCAGTTGCTGCTGATTTTCCTTCAGAGATGCTCTGCCCCATTAACTTTTCATGACATAAATGTGTTTGCCTTAAAAACACCCAGTTGGGAGCGTTTTCAAATGCATTATTTAAGGCTGGAAAATAAATATTGGATGCCCAGGCTGTGCTTTGTGAAGGCTCCAAGCACCTTGTCCTCTCCCTCAATTATTGATGGCACTTTCAACTGCACAGGGGAGAATCCTGCCTTGTTTCTTTGCTCCTTCCATTGCTCAAAGTCTCTAAAAACTCACCCAGACATGGATTTTTGGAGTGTTTGTACCTTTTACGTCCCTCTCAGTGTGTTCTTGCTGATGTTTGAGAAGGTGTGAGCACCTTGTGTAGCTGTTTTTCCTCGCTGAGATATTTCCATCTTCTCCACGCAGGTGTTAATTGGATATAAAATTTTTCCAGGGTGTGTCAGATTTGATTGTAATTAAAATCCCAGAATTGGATAAGCCCACCAAGTCTAACCTTTGAGAGGCCTTAGAGGCTCCTCAGGGAGTGTGGTGGATGGACCTCTTTCTTCTGCAAGAACCAGCGAAGCGATGGAAACTCAGAGCGGTCGAGCAGACAGAGAAATGAGATCTGCAGAGCAGGAGGAAGTGCATAAACCTCCCCTTTGGAATATTTCCAACAGGTTTCCAGGGATATTTGGGGGCTGAAGCCCCCTGTGAGATGCCAGAGCCTGAGAACTGGTCACCCTTGGCTTTGCAGCAGACCTGCCAAGACTTTGCCAGTGGAAAACCGGTTATCCCGGTTGGTTTGCTCCACACTGGAGCCTCCACAGGAACGGCATGTCCAGGGGGAAGGTTCCTGCTCCCTGTGGAACTCTGTCCCCAATCCCAGAAAGCTTCCCTGGTGGGACTTTGTGGGAGCCCCAATGTCCCCCAGGATGACTCTGAGTGCTGCCAGAGCCATAAAAAAGAGTTTGGGAGCTTTGCATCCCTTCTCCTTTCCACACTTCCAGCTGGACCTACAGAGCTTGGAAGTCCTGTAGACTCATGGCCAGAATGAGGACAGAGTGGGTGGAGAGCAGCCAGGCAGAAAGGGACGTGGGGGGACTGAGTGACAGGAAGCTCAAGAGGAGCCAAGAGTGTGGCCAGGTGGCCAAGAAGGCCAATGGGCTCCTGGCCTGGATCCAAAGTAGCGTGGCCAGCAGGCCCAGGGCAGTGAGCCTTCCCCTGGCCTCTGCCTTGGGGAGGCCACACCTTGAGTGTTGTGTTGAGTTCTGGGCCCCTGAGTTGAGGCAAGAGATTGAGGGGCTGGAGCGGGGCCAGAGAAGAGCAACGAGGCTGGAGAAGGGAGTGGAGCACAAGTGCTGTGGGGAGAGGCTGAGGGAGCTGGGGGTGTTTGTGCTGGAGAAGAGGAGGCTGAGAGGTGACCTCAGCACTGTCTGGAAGTGCCTGAAGGGAAGTTGTGGCCAGGTGGGGGTTGGTCTCTTCTCCCAGGCACTCAGCAATAGGACAAGGGGGCACGGGCTCAAGCTCTGCCAGGGGAAATTGAAGTTGGAGATGAGAAAAACCTTCTTTGCAGAGAGAGTGCTGAGGCATTGGAATGGGCTGCCCAGAGAGGGGGTGGATTCCCCATCCCTGGAGGTTTTTCAGGTGAGCTTGGCCATGGCACTGAGTGCCAGGATCTGGTGAAGGGAGTGGAGTTGGCCCAAGGGTTGGACTTGATGATCTCGGAGGTCTTTTCCAACCCAATCCATTCTATGATTCTATGATTCTATGAATGAATATTCCAAAGGGGTTGGCACAGGGAATGCCACCAGACAGATCCAGCTCTGCCTCTGACCAGCAGAAGCTCTGGCTGTGGTCAAAGCTGGTGGGAATTTGACTCCAAAGGAACGACCCTTTGTCCCCAAATCCCACCACCACATCACCAGCCTCTCTGTGTTTTAACAACCTCCAGCCTCCATTTTCCTGCTATTTCCATGAGAATCAGCCATTCCCACAGGTGGCAATTCCCCTGAGAGCAAAGCTGAGCTCTTGGGTTGATCAGGGCTGGTATTGCAGGGTGGGTTTCATCATCATCATTGTCATCATCATCATCATCATCATTATCCCGTGGCACTGGGAATTAAATGAGATCCCAGCTGGAAAAGAACTGGACATTTTATAGAAAAGGAGTGGGAATAACGGACTCAGAAAAGACAATAATAATAATAATGATAATCAAAATGATAATGATGATGATGATGATGATTATAAGAAATAATAATAAAATAATAAAAATAAAATAATATAATATAATAATAATGATAATAATGGTAATGATAATAATGGTAATGATAATAATAATAATAATAATAATAATAATAATAATAATAATAATAATAATAATAATAATAATAATAATCCCATGGCACTGGGAATGAAATGAAAAGAAGAGAACTGGGCATTTTGTGGAAAAGGAGTGGGAATAATGGACTCAGAAGAGACCAAAAATCCTGCAGAGCCCAGAGCTCGCAGCTCTCCTTTCCACGCTTGTAAGGAAGCAATTCAGGCTTGGCTTTTTTATTCTTTTTTTCCATCTGTGAAATGAAAAAGGAAAACATCCTTGTGACTTGGGTCCTTTGCAGGGCTCGACCTTGGGACATAATGAAGCATTGAAAAGCAGAAAGGGAGGGTGTTCCACCAGGCACTGAGCCCCAAGGAAGAAGCAGCCAAGTGGTTTTATCTCCAAGGGCTTAAATCACAGCCAAGGCAGAGCTTTGGACAAGCCTGGCTTTGTTGGGAGAGCCACAGAAGTGGGGAGGGCTCTGTGAGGACCTACCTGACATTTGGCATCATTTTATCAGGATATAATGATGCTCTTTGGCTGTTTCAGTGGGTCAACAACTCCCAGCATGGGAATCCACGTGTTGGGAGAGGGGGCAAAACAGCCCCCATGGCACTGGCCTTGGCAGCTGCTCCAGGGCAGGGGATGAGGGGGGTGGGGGTGGATTTAAACCCCTGCCAGGGTGCTGGGGGGTAACAACGGGAATCTGAGCTGGCCCTTATGCCCCTTACCCCCCTTGTCCCCGGTTTCATCTTGGGGCAGCTTGGGGGGAGTTGGGGTGACCCATCACCTCAAGCTGGGTTGAGGAATCACTGAGAATACCCTCAATTTGGGGCATTCTGGCAGATTTTATCCCTGTGCCCTTGCAGTGCCAAAGGGGCAAAGTGGGGCTGATCTTGGAATCATAAAATCCCAGGAGGGTTTGGATTGGAAGGGACCTTTAAGCTCAGTGGGACAAACTCCACCAGAGCAGGTTGCTCAGAGCCCCTTCCAACCTGGGTTAATTCCTCCCTCCCACTTGGAAAGCCTGGGAATTGTGATTTTTCCCGAGGTGGACAGCAGGTAGCCAAGGGTGCTGGAACTTCTATCCTCTCCTTTTGTCCCAGGACACTTTGACCCAACATTCCTGGGATGACTTTGCAGAAAATGCTGCTTGGTTTGGGTTCAACCCTTGGGTTCAAACCTGACTTCCCAGCTGGAATGCTCCATAAAAAGGTTGATGGCAGCAGGACAGCATCTTCCAGATGTTTGTCTCTGTCCCAAGCCACTGTTGGTGCATGGTGGGGACATCCAGGGTGTCCCACTTGCTTGTGGACACAACCACAGGCAGTTCTTGTGGGAGACCACCAGGTTAAATAGGGCTGATGGTGTGAAACAGCCTCTCTGAACATCAGCCAGTGGAATCATCGATACAATTAACCACATTGATTAATGCAGGAGCTCATCACTGGTCATAAATGAGGCTGTTTGTCATGGAACATGGGGAATTTTATTTCCATAATTTCAAGTAGGAAACTCTCTGCTGTTTTTATCATGGTGGAAAGGGGCTGGTAGTGATTTGAGGGAAGGAAATACATGATCATAATAAATAAATGAATAAAGGTGCCTCACTTGGCAGCACCATGAGATGGCTCTTGCCCCAGAAAAGGTCTTTAAATGTCTAGGGGAAAATCTGGGAGTCACCAGCCCAAAACTGGTGGAAAAAGGGCTGCCCTGAACCTCCGAGGGACATGGAAAAGCGGCCTGGAAGGAGGTTTAGCTAAAGACAAAAGCATTCTTGGCTGAAAAACAGGACTTTCTGCTCCTCTGGCTCCCTCCTGCAAGCCCTGGGCCTGCTCCAGACCCACAGAAATCCAGTGGAGCCTCTTCCCTGACTGCAGAATTCCCACAGTCTGGCTGCATTTGTCGGAGGGTGGAGGTTGGAGCCGTCTCAGCCTCATTTCAAGGTTCATGATGACCCATCAATAGTCCTGTTCCTTTGTATCCCCCCTCTGCCAGGCAGGGATATTTATCCATCTGGGAAGCCATCCCAGACAGGGATGATTCCCCTCTTCCCACCAGCCTGGTGCTTTCTCCCAGGTGATGATAAAACAGCCTCATGGGGAGCTGGAGATGGAGCTGTCCTTGAGCCTCGGGGGGTTTGTTGCCAGGAGAAGAATCCTCGGGAACTAAATCTGGTTTGTTTTGTGTGGTTGGACTCAGAAACTCTCAGAGTTAACTCGAGGGTCACAGGTCTCACCAAAGGTGGGAAGTTCAGACAGGGATTGCTTGACTTCTAGAAGGTGACAAGGAAAAATCAACTGGGCTATTTACTGGTGGCTTAAAATAAAGGAGTTTGGTGACATAAAGGTGCCCAAAGGGGCTTCAAGAGGGACTTTGGACAAAGGATAGAGGGACAGGACACAGGGAATGGCTTCCCACTGCCAGAGGGCAGGGATAGGTGGGATATTGGGAAGGGATTCTTGGCTGTAAGAGTGGGGTTGCCCAGAGAAGCTGTGGCTGCCCCGTCCCTGGAGGAGTCCAAGGCCAGGCTGGACAAGGCTTGGAGCAACCTGGACTGCTGGAAGGTGTCCCTGCCCATGGCAGGGGGTGGCACTGGCTGAGCTTTGAGGTCCCTTCCCACCCAAACCATTCTAGCATTCCTCAATTTGGGATACAATAACAGAGATTTCCAGGATGGAGAGGTTGGGGAAAAGCTGCCCCAAATCCATCCCTTCCCATGGGACAGAGGGTGGGAGGAGGCTGGAAGCTTCACCTGGAGCCCTGGCCCTCTGCTCTGTCCCCTCCACCTCCCTGCTGCCCTTTGTTCCTGCTCTCAGTGGGTGTCAGGAGCCAAAGATATTAAAAGCCTCTCCGGAAGCTTTGTCCTTCGCTTTGTGCACTTCCTCATCCGGCTTAAAAACTAATCCCTGTTATTAGTGGGAAGTGATTGTTACCTGGGCAGGGGGTCACTGGCACCTCCCAGAAGGGCTCGTGGCACAGCCCTCACGGGGGATACCAGCCCCTCTTCCCACAACTTCCCTTCCCCCTTGTCACCAATATGGATGAATCATGGAATGGTTTGGGTTGGAAGGGACCTCAAAGCTCATTCCAGGGACACCTTCCACTAGACCAGGTTGCTCCAACCTGGCCTTGGGCACTTCCAGGGATGGGGCAACCTGTGCCAGGGCCTGCCCACCCTCACAGGGAAGGATTCCTTCCCAATATCCCACCTCACCCGGCCCTCTGGCAGTGGAAATCCACTCCCCCTTGTCCTGTCAGTCCAGGTTCTTGTCAACAGTCCCTCTCCATCTTTCTTGTAGCTCCCTGCAGGTCCTGGAAGGCCACAATGAGATCATCCCAAAGCTTTTCTTCCCAGGCTGAACAATCCCAGCTCTCCCAGCCTTTCCTACCAGCAGAGCTGCTCCATCCTTTGCCCATCCTGGTGCCTCCTCTGGCCTCACTGCAGTAGCTCCATATCCTTCCTGTGCTGCCCCCAGGGCTGGAACAGCTCTGCAGGTGGGATCCCACTTATCCCAGGAATGCTCAGCTACTCCAGGTGGGCACGGCTGGGGAATGCTGTGCTGGAGTGTGAGGAAAAGCAAAACCAAGCCAAGCTTGCAAATATAACTTCGGGAATCACTGCCTTCAGCCACTGTGATGGATGGAGACCTTGTGGCCAAGGAAGAAATGGGAACAACTTCTCCAGATTCCTGGGGTTGAAGGAGTAATTCTGCCTTGCTTCCCCGGAGCCCAGCATCATGTCATTCCCAAAGGGAAGCAGAAATAATCCATCTGGGGAGCTTGGCAGAAGGCAGATGGTGCTTTGTTTGCCAATTCCAAATGCTCCGAGCCTTGTTTGGGAGACACTTCCGTGGGTAATTGGCTTTGAAACGAGAAAGTTGTACCTACAAAATAAATCCTGTTGGAATTCCTTGGCTTTATCCCGCTCCCAAACCCTGGGTATCCTGAGCAAGCAGAGCTCAAACACCTGGAAGTGCTGCCTGTGCCAGCGATGCTCTGGAGCCTCGATCCCTGCCAAGGGATGCCAACAGAGAGCTGCTGCTTCCCAGGAATAACTCAGCCATCTGCTTCCATAGGAGAGGAAGGATATCCAAAGCTGCCAGTTATCCCTATCCATGGTCATTAACCATCATGGTTGTAATTAATTGACAGCAAGGGGAAGGTTGGCCTGGGAAGGGTTCACCCTAGGGATTGCTGTAGTAATGAAGCTTCTTAAATGTACCTTGGCAACTTCCCAAGCTCTGGAAAACAATGTGGGCATGATGTGGGCAAAGGGACTTGTTGGATTCCCACCAAAATGGGAGGATCACGGGAAAAGGGCTCCCTGCAGTGCATAGAAACGGGCTGCAACAAACCCTCCCTGCAGGAAGGGCCAGGGGTTTCTTATATTCCATAGGGAAGCAGATTTTCTTAGGCTTAGCTTGGGGAATGTTCCCATCTGGAAGCTCAACATGAGCGTTTGAGCTCCTGTGGCACCTGCAAGAGAATCCCTGCCCATGGCAAGGGTTGGAACGAGATGGTCATCAAGATCCAACCCCAACCAGCCTGGTATTCCATGATTCCATGATCCTCTTGAGCTTCAGTCCTGCTGAGGGGTTTCATAGAATAGAATCATAGAATGGATTGGGTTGGAAAAGACCTCCGAGATCATCAAGTCCAACCCTTGGGCCAACTCCAGTCCCTTTACCACATCATGGCACTCAGTGCCACGGCCAAGCTCAGCTGAAAAACCTGCAGGGATGGGGAATCCACCCCCTCTCTGGGCAGCCCATTCCAAGGCCTGAGCACTCTCTCTGCAAAGAAGTTTTTTCTGCTCTCCAACTTCAATTTCCCCTGGCAGAGCTTGAGCCGGTGCCCCCTTGTCCTATTGCTGAGTGCCTGGGAGAAGAGACCAACTCCCACCTGGCCACAACTTCCCTTCAGGCAGTTCTAGACAGTGCTGAGGTCACCTCTCAGCCTCCTCTTCTCCAGCACAAACACCCCCAGCTCCCTCAGCCTCTCCCCACACCACTTGTGCTCCACTCCCTTCTCCAGCCTCCTTGCTCTTCTCTGGCCCCGCTCCAGCCCCTCAATCTCTTGCCTCAACTGAGGGGCCCAGAACTGAACACAACACTCAAGGTGTGGCCTCCCCAAGGCAGAGTCCAGGGGAAGGCTCACTGCCCTGGGCCTGCTGGCCACACCATTTTTGATACAGTTTAGTGTCCCTGCAGATTTCCAGCTCCTGCCTGTAATTTTAGAGGCAACATCAGAGCAAAAAAGGAGATTTTCTCTTCCCAAAAAAAGGTACCTGAGCCACAGGAATGTCATCCTCTTTTTCTAAGCACTATTGAGGCAGATGGAGACCATTTCCATCCTGGTTTGTGCTTGGGAAACACCCCAGGGGAACAGATGGAGAAGTGAACTTTCCCATGGAATTCCTGCAAGATGAATTCCCAGAGTGGTGTAAAAGCCTGAGCTTGTTAGGGCATTCTGTCGGGATTTAATGGCCCGCTGGTATTGCTTCCTAGCACGGGAAGCAGGGGTGGCACACATCCAAAGGTGGGATGGGTGGCTCTGCCAGGCTCTATCCCAGCAGGAGCAGAGGGAATGTGGCAGCAGGAGGCAGGAGCAGGGCAGGGAAGCAGGAGCAGGGCAGGGAAGCAGGAGCAGGGCAGGGAGGCAGGAGCAGGGCAGGGAAGCAGGAGCAGGGCAGGGAGGTAGGAGCAGGGCAGGGAGGCAGGAGCAGGGCAGGGAGGCAGGAGCAGGGCAGGGAAGCAGGAGTCCCACACCAACACCCACCCAAAGGATGCTGTGGGAGCTCCCTCTTCCACAGCCATGGAGTTTGGCCTGTACAACCCAAATCCCTCCTTTTTGCTCTGAACTGCTCCTGAGTGTTCCAAAATGCTTGGAAAATGGAGAGGGGGATGGATGTGCGTGGAATGCTCATCCCTCATCCCAGGCTCAACGTGCCCAAAGTGCATCCTCAGCACCGGGAAAGCTCTTCCTGGTGACATCCTACACCAACTGCTGATTTTTAAGGGAGTTCCAGTTCAGTTTTCCCACCTGGAGATGTGGTTTAACCACTGAGGGATCAGCTGGAGCTCCAGGTACACAAACACCTCCTCCAGGGATGATCCAGCACAAGGTGCAAGTCACTTTGGACTTTGCAGGATCCGAAAGATGGGAAATAATCCCATTAGGGATGGAGGAGAGGAATAAAGGAGCAGCTCAAAGAATGATTTCAGTGAGACTTTTGCACAACACCTGTGGAATCAGAGGGACAGGAGCACCTTTTGAATGCTCCAGGATCAGGGCAGCACCCCCCCAGCTGCATCCCCAGTGCCATCCCAGAGGATTCCACTGGCAAAGCGGGATGAAATAGCCCCGTGCCAGCTGGAGAACCGGTTTTCCCGGCTGCCTGTCCTCGATAAACCCCGGAGCTCCCAAAATAACGCCGCACAAAAGAGCTGCCGAGGGCGCTTTGAAGTGGTTCTATGTGGCTCGTTCCGTCTGGGAAAGCGAGAAAAGCGTTGGATGAGGCCGGGAAGCCCCGGCAGAACCCCGGGATGGGGTTTGGCCATGCCAGGACTCGCAGCCACCCGGGTGCCACCCTGGCTTTTGCCACACCCCAGCCAAAACCCCAGCTCCTTCTGCCGTGCTGGGCGCAGGAGGAGCCACCACTGGGAAGAGGAAATTTAATCACCAATCCCAATTAAAGCCAGGAAAAAACAAGGAGAGGGTGGGAAGAGCAGCGGCTCGTGGAGCCCTGACCATTCTGCTCCCATATTTCTCACTCAGCTGCTTTTCCAAGGGCTGTTCCATGAGGAGATGGCACCGTGGTGGTGTTGGCACCCACCAGCTCTGCCTGGACGTTGCACCCACCACTGACCTGTTGTGTTCCTGCTCCTGGTATCCCAAATCCTGGTCCTGCATCCCAACCAGCTCCTGCTGGGATGCTCCAATGATCCATGGGGTTGTAACCCTGCTGGGATGCTCCAGTGATCCATGGGGTTGTAATCCTGCTGGGATGCTCCAGTGATCCATGGGGTTGTAATCCTGCTGGGATGCTCCAATGATCCATGGGGTTGTAAGCCTGCTGGGATGCTCCAATGATCCATGGGGTTGTAA
>VWZD01008087.1:55290-68059 GCA_013396695.1 Sakesphorus luctuosus
TGCCAGGGGAAATTGAAGTTGGAGATGAGAAAAAACTTCTTTGCAGAGAGAGTGCTCAGACATTGGAATGGGCTGCCCAGAGAGGGGGTGGATTCCCCATCCCTGGAGGTTTTTCCGGTGAGCTTGGCCGTGGCACTGAGTGCCATGATCTGGTAAAGGGAGTGGAGTTGGCCCAAGGGTTGGACTTGATGATCTCGGAGGTCTTTTCCAACTCCATCCATTCTATGATTCTATGAATTACACACTCCATAGGCTTCAAACCCTTCTGCTTCCCTTTTTGCCTTTCACTGGAAAATCCTCATCCCTGCACCAAAAAAAAAAAATGTGAATAATGCCAGAGAAATTTGGGATGAGGCCCAGGGAGCAGTCGGATATCCGGCTGAGCACATCTCCAACTTGGGAACCAAAAGCTCCCAAGTGAATAATGAGAGCTTTTTGAAAATATTATATTTTTAGTGTATATTTTTAGTGTATATTGATGTGTATTTAGTGTATTTTTTAGTGTATTTTTTACTGTGTTTTTCTCTGTTGAAATCTCCAGGCTGGAAAACTTGGGAATGGCTTTTTTTTTTCCCCTCACCCCCCCCCACCCCCTGTGTTTGTTTTATGCCTCAGCAATAACACCCTTGTGGTTGTCCTGTGAAAAATGAAGCTGGTAGTGTTTAAAAATAATAATTGGTGCCAAGTGTCTTGTGATGGCACATCATGAGTTCTGGCTGATGTTGTTTACTGGGACCAGGCATGGAAAAAAAAAAAAGCTGGATCCCCCTGTGAAAGTGGATTGTTGGGAGGCTGAAATGTTGCCCTGAGGAATAGAGGGTGGTGGGGAGTGTCTCTCTTTTGGTTTTTATTCCTCCTTCTGGAGCCTGCCAAGAAAAGTTGCCATTTCTTTCCCAGTGATGGAGTAATTAAGTTGTTCTGCTAAATATAGACCCGTCCCATGCGTCAGCTGGGCCTGGGATTTTGCTGCTTTCATGTGGCACTTCAAGCGAGTTTTAATTAAAAAAAAAAGCAGAAAGGTCCATCTGCATTGGTTTGATATTTAGGGTTTCTCTCCTCATCAAGAGCTTGTCTAATTTTCCAGCCTGACCCTGCAAAGTCCTGCAGGCTCCATGTGGGGATCAGCTGGTTGTGCTGGAGAACATCTCTGGGCTCCTGCAAAGCTCCTGCTGCTTCCTGCTTGGAATCCTGGAATGGGTTGGGTTGGGAGGACCTCAAAGCCCATCCCATCCCACCCCTGCCATGGGCAGGGACACCTCCCACTGTCCCAGGTTGCTCCAACCTGGCCAGGGACAATTCCAAAAACTGACAGTGTCTCACCTTACACGGTGCAAGAGAATCCTGGAATGGTTTGGGATGGAAGGACCTCAAAGACCATCTCATCTCACCCCTGCCATGGGCAGGGACACCTCCCACTATCCCAGGTTGCTCCAACCTGGCCTGGGACACTCTCAGGGATGGGGCATCCTCTGGGAAATCCATTTCAGGACCTCCCCACCCTCCCAGCCAAGAATTCCTTCCCAATATCCCATCTATCCCTGCCCTCTGGCAGTGGGAAGCCATTCCTCTTGTCCTGTAAAACATCTCCCATTCCCTGGAGATCCAGATCTTCCTCCAGCTGCTTCTTCTTGCAGAGCTGTCCTCTCACTGGCACCAACATTTGCTGCTCTTCCATTCCACTGAGATATGGAAGAGCTTGATCCTACAGGGGAAAAACCCCTGAGATGTTGATGTTGCCTTGAAAGATGCTGAGAAAAGGAGGTGTTTTGGAGAAGGTGCCAGGGATGGTGCCCTGGCATGTTTGTTGGAGCTGGGAATGTCTCCTCTGGCCAAGAGCCTACTGGTTTGGGTATGGTGGTGCTTCACCCCTAATCCAAGCTGCAGGAATCCCAAATTTGGCTGCATGGGCTGTTCCAGGTGGAGAATTGAGCCCCAGGATTGCCCAGAGAAGCTGTGGCTGCTCCATCCCTGGAAGTGTCCAAGGCCAGGCTGGAGCAACCTGGGCTGGTGGAAGGTCCTGCCCATGGCAGGGGGTGGAAAAAGATGGGCTTTAAGGTCCCTTCCAACCCAATGATTCCATGAAATCCCAGCAGGAATGACTGGGACATGCTCTCAGGATGCTCTGAGGTTCCTCGGTTGGTTGAGTCTTGGGAAGAAGCAGCCAGGGCAGGTTTGTCCCCTTCCAGCCTTGCCTGGGGCTGACTTTTTGGAGCCAACAGAGAGGGAATAACCTGCCCTTTGGGAATATTCCCCGTGTGGAATATTCCCTGTGTGGTGTCCTGTGCTTGGCAGGTTCCAGGGGATTCTCCTGGGCAGTTTTTAGGGATGCTCCTGGGCAGGTTCCAGGGATCCTCCTGGGCAGTTTTTAGGGATGCTCCTGGGCAGGTTCCAGGGATCCTCCTGGGCAGTTTTTAGGGATGCTCCTGGGCAGGTTCCAGGGATTCTCCTGGGCAGTTTTTAGGGATGCTCCTGGGCAGGTTCCAGGGATTCTCCTGGGCAGTTTTTAGGGATGCTCCAATGCACACATGGGAGGGTATTTTGTGCCTACAGTGCAGAAAGTCCTAGAAGTTACTCCCTTCAACCAACAAAGCTCTGCCTTAAGCAGGGAACAACCTGCTGTCGCTTTAAGAAGACTTTCAGGTCTTGTTTTAATTTTCCCCGGTGACTCAGGCTGCAAAAAATGTGTCTGAGATCCAACCCTGCTTTGTCCAACAGCAAAGCTGAGATTCTTTTTGGCAAATTTACATAAATTGCTATTTCTTTGGCCAAGCATTTCGCTAAAAAAGGGACATTTTGCCCCCAAAATCCTGAGCTTTTTGCTGAGAATTATGCCCTGGCCTAGAGAAGCTGCAGAGAAGGGCTTTGTGCTCTCTTTTCAGACCACATTAATCCAGAACTGTGTGTGTTTTTTAAACTGACCTAAAACTCCCGGTTCCAAAGTTCGTGGCTTTGTTTGCAGATAAAGCTCTTTCAATAAACATTTGGGGCTTAACGTGATGAAATTGGTTCCTTATCAGCCATCTGAGCCCCGGGCAGGGGATGGGATGGGATGGGATGGGATGGAAGAGCTTTTAACCCTGGTGAGCCAAACAACAAAACCCCCAAGTAGCACCAGATGGGGGTGGGTGGGGGTTATTTTGGGTTATTTTTTCCCCTTCCACACCTTGTGGAAAACTGTTGGAGCCACTGCTTGGATGTTCCCTCAGCCCCAAGGTTGGTGTTGCCCTGGAGTTAATCTGTGGGTTGCACGAAGCCTCTGTGCAGTCTGATGGGCTTTAATTTGGGGAGTAATTAATTAACCAAGCAGGGGTGGGGTTTGCCCTCCTGTTGCATAAACACCAGCCTGCTCTGGGTGAGCTCAGGCGCCCTCCTGGCTGGCACAGGGTGGGTGCCTGCACCTGGAAAGCTCCTGCCCACCCGTGGCAAAGCTCTAATGGAGATTAAAGTGGTGATTTGTGCTACCAAAACCCACGTGGTGTTTTGTGTCGGTGCTGTGAGTCTGGTGTTCAAGAGCAGGAACATTTTCTGGGCTGGACTTGCAGGTGAGATCAAGTCCAAAGACCAGCAAGTCCTAAGCCAGGCTCTGGACTGGACCAGATGTCTGTTTAGGTTGGTTTAGATTTGATGTTAAGAAGAAATTGTTCCCTGCCAGCCCTGCTCAGCATGGCCAGGTGCCCATGGTATGCCCTTGATTTATAGCCCCATGCCCGGGCAGAGGTGGGTCTGGAGCACCATCCCACCAGGAACAGGGGGCATTGCAGGGGCTCTGCCTGTGCCAGGGGGTCTTCCTGGGCTCTGTGGGAAAGCCTGGGGTTGTTTTTCTGGGATAAGTCATGCCAGGCAGTTTGCAGAAGTGATTTTTAACCTTTTCCATGCCAGTTTACACTGGGAAATGCTGCTGATGGGCAGCTGAGTTCAGTGGGCCCAAGTGCTGCAGGAAAAAGACCTTTGGGTTCATTATTGAAGAGGTTTCAGTGAGTTTTCTTCTAGGAGATGTCCCACACCTCCCCAGACCTGCCCCATGCCTGGTGGAATCCCAAGGAGTGGCTGAAGATGTGCTAGGGCAGGTTTGGTGGATCCCAGGGAAAGGTTCTTCCCCCAGAGGGTGGTGGGCACTGGCCAGGCTCCCCAGGGCAGTGGGCACAGCCCCAAGGTTGCCAGAGTTCCAGGAGGGTTTGGATGATCCTCTCGGGGAAAGGGTGGGATTGTTGGGGTGTCTGTGCAGGGCCAGGGGTTGGACTGGACGGTCCTTGTGGGTCCTTCCAACTCAGGATATTCTGTGATTCCGTAAGAGGAGATTCAGTGAGTTGGTTCAAGACCCTGGTGATCCTCCCTGCTCCTGGTCTATCCCATAGCAGCTCCTCTCCACCTGGAGAAGCCTCTCCTGGAGCTGCACAGCCAGGTCTGTGCCATCCACAGAACCTCCCTTGTAGCATCACCTCATGCCAAGTTACATCTAAAGGTGAAGATTCCCAGGATGCCAGCCCCCATGGGAATGTGCTCCTCAGGCCTTCCCTAAAACCTTCCCCAGCATTCAGCAGAGCCTGGTTAGGATTTTGGAAGGTGTGATGTTGGAAGGCATGATGTTGGAAGGTGGGATGATGTTGGAAGGTGGGATGATGTTGGAAGGTGGGATGTTGCAAGGTGGGACGATGTTGGAAGGTGGGATGATGTTGGAAGGTGGGATGTTGGAAGGTTGGATGTTGGAAGGTTGGATGATGTTGGATGGGGTGATGATGTTGGAAGGTGAGATGATGTTGGAAGGTGGGATGTTGGAAGGTTGGATGTTGGAAGGTTGGATGATGTTGGATGGTGTGATGATGTTGGAAGGTGAGATGATGTTGGAAGGTGGGATTTTGGAAGGTGGGATGTTGGAAGGTGGGATGTTGGAAGGTGGGATGATGTTGGAAGGTGGGATGATGTTGGAAGGTGGGATGTTGGAAGGTTGGATGATGTTGGATGGTGTGATGATGTTGGAAGGTGAGATGATGTTGGAAGGTGGGATTTTGGAAGGTGGGATGTTGGAAGGTGGGATGTTGGAAGGTGGGATGATGTTGGAAGGTGGGATGATGTTGGAAGGTGAGATGTGCCCCCTGTATGCCCCAAGCCTGGCAGCTCTACCTGTTGGATTTGTTGGGATGTGAGGAGCGCACAGCAGGTCCCCCTGGCTTGCAAAGTTGGATTGGAACCTGGAACATTCCCTTTCCCTCAGGGGAGGGAAAAAATGGAGTGGAGAGCAGATGTGGTGGTTGCCTGAGGAGATGCTGTGGCAGGGACGGGCTCTGGTCGTTCCCTCATTTCCTTCCCCCCACCATTTCTTTGGGATGCTGCTCATGGCTTTGGGTAAACAGCTGGGGCTGGGTTTTTCCTGGGCTATATTTAATCCCAGGCTAAATTTAAAGAGGAGTTTGTAGCCCATTGTCTCAGGGATTTCTAAACAAACCTTGCCTGCCCCCACCCTGCTCCCCACTGTCCCCTTTTACTCTTGGAATTGGGAGGTTTCCTGCTTATATGTCCCACCTCTGCACTCAGAAGCATTTTGAGTCCATCCCCAGCTCCAAAACAAGGTTCCCATCCCAACTCCAGCCATGGTGGGCGTGGACCTCCATCCTTTCCTCTGTGTGAACATCACTTCATCCAGGACAGACAGACAGACACATCCAGGACAAACTTATCCTGACTACCCCCTTTTACTCTTGGAATTGGGAGGTTTCCTGCTCATTTGTCCCACCTCTGCACTCAGAAGCATTTTGGGTCTATCCCCAGCTCCAAAACAAGATTCCCATCCCAAATCCAGCCATGGTGGGCACAGACCCCCTTCCTTTCCTGTGTGAGAACATCAGTTTATCCAGGACAGACACACAGACACATCCAGGACAAACTTACCCTGACTATCCCCTTTTATTCTTGGAATTGGAAGGTTTCTTTTCAGAAGCATTTTGGGTCTATCCCCAGCTCCAAAACAAGGCTCCCATCCCAACTCCAGCCATAGTGGGCATGGACCCCCATCCTTTCCTCTGTGTGAGCATCACTTCATCCAGAACAGACAGACAGACACATCCAGGACAGACACACAGACACATCCAGGATGCTGCTGTGGGGACAGGAAATGCCTTTCCAGCATCCCTCATTTTTGTGTAGATTCTTGTTGCCTTTTGAGGCTCTCAGCATTGGATGTGGAGGGGTTTTTTTCCAGCTGTTTCTCCACATCTGTCAGCATGAAGTTCTATATAACAGAGGGAGGGGGAGAATCCCTGGAAATGCCAGACTTTGGGATGTGTTGGGGAGAGTTCTCAGTGCTGGAGCTGCATTAATTAAGAGAAAATCAGTAATATAAAGGCTTTCCTCAGGGGGAGAAGGTTTGCACCCAAGTTCTCCCTTCCCTTTCCTGGCTGGAGCCTGGTGCATCCCTCCCAGCTGCCACATTCCCAGCATTCCAGCCCTGGGGATGGCTTGGGAAGCATTTCACACAGGCTGGAGGATCTCCTGCCCTGCAGGTTTCCTCTTGCTGCATTCCAGAAAAGGGCACTGGATCCTTCAGGGCTCCCTGTTCCCACCTAAGGAATTCTGTTTTCTGCTGGGTGGGATTTTCCAGCAGAGGGAGGAAGAACAAGAATTATGTGGGAAGGGAAAGGAGTGGGTGGAAATCCCTTCCTAAAGCAACTTAAAATTCCAGCTCTGCCTTTAAGAGCTGTGGGTGCTTTGCAGCCAGGCTGGAGTTTTGGGAGGAATGTGGGATGCCGGAATTCCCGGGGCGATGCCGGATCCCTGGAGAAAACCTGGCTGTGCTCCAGCCTTGCCTTCAGCTGGCAGAGGCTCCAACATTCCCTGCTCCACCTGGCCCCTCTCCAAGCTCCAGAGGACAGGAATGATGTCAGAGAAGGTCTTGCATCAGCCACCACCACGTTGGTGGTCGGCGTGTCCTGTGGGAAACAGGGAATTTTTCCTCTCTGGCTGCAGCTGCTCTTCCACAGGGATTCTGGAAAAAAAAAAGGAGGAAAAGCCCTCTTTGTTTGAATTTTCCCTCATGATAAGCAGAGCAGGGAGTGCCAGGAGGGCTGGGAGAGAGCCAGTCCTCATCCCAGGAGCTCCCAGTGCTGCGGTGGGAGAGAGGGATGAGCCATGGAAACGGAAAAATCCCAGCCCTGTGGGTCCTGCACTGCCCTGACAGCACCCAGGGCTTGGTGGCTTTTTAATAATGTCCTGCAGCAATGTGCAAGTGCCCTGAAAGGAATTGGGAAACAGGGAGAAGGAGCAATTCCTGCTCCTGGGAATGCCATATCCCTAAAAAACCACTGCTTCCTGCAGGGCTGTCCCTCCCTGCAAAGCCCCTGGTGGTTTTCAGGCAGGGCTTGTGGTCACTGGGAACATCCAGGCCCCATTCCGTGATATTTTAAGGAGCTGTTAAATACATATATTGCAAAAGCTGCTAAATGGGTGTCCACTTCCAACGGAGCCTGGATTAATTAGCGTGGAGAAGTTTGTCCTCTAAGGTTTTCATTTTTAAGGCTTTGCTCAACCAACCTTTAAATAGAAAAGAGTTAACAAAGAATTAATGGAGAATTATTTTAGCCCAGAGCCATGTACACTTCTAATGTAACAAAACCCTCTCCCTTTGACTTAACATGCTGAGAGTTTTAGGAGCTGGCTGGAGGGTCGGGCCCAGAGAGTGCTGGTGAATGGAGCTGTGTCCAGCTGGTCACCAGTGGTGTCCCCCAGGGGTCTGTGTTGGGTCCAGTCCTGTTTAACATCTTTATTGATGATTCAGATGAGGGCATTGAGTCCATCATCAGCAAATTTGCTGCTGACACCAAGTTGGGAGGGAGTGTCGACCTGCTGGAAGGCAGGAGGGCTCTGCAGAGGGATCTGGAGAGACTGGAGAGATGGGCTGATTGCAATGGGATGGAGTTCAACAAGGCCAAGTGCAGGTCCTGCCCTTTGGCCACCCCAAGCCCTGCAGCGCTCCAGGCTGGGCACAGAGTGGCTGGAGAGCAGCCAGGCAGAAAGGGACCTGGGGGGACTGAGGGACAGGAAGCTCAACAAGAGCCAAGAGTGTGCCCAGGTGGCCAAGAAGGCCAATGGCATCCTGGCCTGGATCCAAAGTAGCGTGGCCAGCAGGCCCAGGGCAGTGAGCCTTCCCCTGGACTCTGCCTTGGGGAGGCCACACCTTGAGTGTTGTGTTGAGTTCTGGGCCCCTGAGTTGAGGCAAGAGATTGAGGGGCTGGAGCGGGGCCAGAGAAGAGCAACGAGGCTGGAGAAGGGAGTGGAGCACAAGTGCTGTGGGGAGAGGCTGAGGGAGCTGGGGGTGTTTGTGCTGGAGAAGAGGAGGCTGAGAGGTGACCTCAGCACTGTCTGGAAGTGCCTGAAGGGAAGTTGTGGCCAGGTGGGGGTTGGTCTCTTCTCCCAGGCACTCAGCAATAGGACAAGGGGGCACGGGGGGCTCAAGCTCTGCCAGGGGAAATTGAAGTTGGAGAGCAGAAAAAACTTCTTTGCAGAGAGAGTGCTCAGGGATTGGAATGGGCTGCCCAGAGAGGGGGTGGATTCCCCATCCCTGGAGGTTTTTCAGCTGAGCTTGGCCGTGGCACTGAGTGCCATGATCTGGTAAAGGGACTGGAGTTGGCCCAAGGGTTGGACTTGATGATCTCGGAGGTCTTTTCCAACCCAATCCATTGTATAGTTCTGTGATTTTCCAACTTTTAGATAAGGGTTATAACTTTTGCAAGGAGATGGGATGTATCTCTTCAACCTGACAAGTGACCAGCCAGCATTTGGCATTCCAGGCTGGGAAACTGTTCATCCAAGAGGAGAAGGATACATCATGGAAGGGATTTTTAGGGACTAGAAACTCAGGATACAGCATGGAAGGGATTTTTAGGGACTAGAAACTCAGTGCCATTATGTAATAATCAGAGAGGGGTTGGATGAAGGGTTGGACTTGATCTTGGAGGTCTCTCCCAACCCACTTCTTTCTATGAAACAAAGAATTTCTGTGGGATGGAGGTGTGGAAAGGCAGGATTTATGTTACCCTGGAAAAGAGAAGGATTGTGTGACGGTTGAGGGGCACCAGGTCCTGGGAATTAACCCATTACCTTGCCCTTTGTCACCCAGCACGTGGCCCCCGAGATGCCCCAGAAGAGCCACACAGAGACCCCAGGAGAGGAACCAGAGGGAGCTTTATTCCCATGGGTAGAGGTGTTTCAAAGTTTTGGTGGGATTCTAGCTACAACCAATAATAAACCATGGATAACAACCAATAGGAGAGGGTAAAATAGGGACCAGTGAGGAAACTTATACAAACTTTTCAAGGCCAAAGTCAGGCAGTGCTGGTTGGTGAGATGAGGGTCTTCTCAAGGGATTTTGGGAAGAAGACAGTGACTCAGGGAAAAACGAACAAGGAATCCATTTTGTAACATATATTTGCACAACAGTTAGAACCTCTGGTTTTAGGGCATTTGGGCTTTCTTCTTCATCTCAGTTGGTTAAAACTTGGTTATAATAATGCCAAGGTCATGGGTTCAATCCCCTGTGTGGGCCATTGACTTAAGAGTTGGACTCGATGATCCTTGTGCGTCCCTTCCAACTCAGAATGGTCTGTGATCTTCACGAGCCCATTTCTTACAAGATTTTTTTCCATTTTTGATCTTGCATGTCCTGTTGCCACAGGATTGTTCTTTTGGAATTCCACCAGAATTGACTTCTGGAGGATCATCCACAGTGCTTCTCCAGGAATGTGACTCCATGTGACTTACCCTTGGATGTTTGGCATCCCAGGGGTGTGTTCAGCCTCGCTGATGGGTTTGTTTCTCTCCCCCAGGTGCCAGGGGGTCCCTGCATATGCCATGGCCCCCTAGAGCCCGGAGATGGCGGCGCAGAGGATCCGGGCGGCCAACTCGGGGGGGCTCCCGCGCTGCAGGTCCGAGGGGACCCTCATCGACCTTGGTGACAGCTGCGCCGACACCAGCCTGGGTGACGTCAGAGGTGGGTGGCCAGGGGGGCACTGCTGGTGCCCCTTGCCCTTCTGGTCAGGAGGAGGTGGAGGCACCAACAAGGGGTTGGTGTTCCCTTTGCCTGGAGTTGGGGGGATTGGTGTTCCCTTTACCTGGAGATGGGGGAGTTGGTGGCACCAACAAGGGGTTTGTGTTCCCTTTACCTGGAGCTGGGGGGGTTGGCGGCACCAACAANNNNGGTTGGTGGCACCAACAAGGGGTTGGTGTTCCCTTTGCCTGGAGTTGGAGGGGTTGGTGTTCCCTTTGCCTGGAGTTGGAGGGGTTGGTGGCACCAATAAAGTGATTTCAGGCATTTGTGTTCCTTTTTCCTGGAGCTTGGAGAGGTTGGTGGCACCAACAAGGGGTTGGTGTTCCCTTTGCCTGGAGCTGGGGGGTTGGTATTCCCCTGGCCTGGAGTTGGAGGGGTTGGTGGCACCAACAAGGTGATTCCAGGCATATCTGTTCCCTTTCCCTAGAGTTGGAGGAGTTGGTGGCACCAACAAGGCAGTTCCAGGTGTTTGTGTCCCCTTTCCCCAGAGCTGGGGAGTTGGTGGCACCAACAAGTTGATTCCAGGTGTTTGTGTCCCCTTTCCCCAGAGCTCAGAGGGGTTGGTGACACCAACAAGGTGACTCCAGTCCTTGTTGTTCCCTTTCCTTAGCTGATTACTCCCATAATCCCTTTTTTCCCTCTGATTGCTTTTCCTCCCGCTGTTCTTTGCCTCACCCAGCACAAAATCTGCTGAGAGGGGAATTGCTGCTCCCCTGGCAGGGTCCCACCCCAAGGAATAACTCCAGGTGGAAGTTCTCATGGGCTGAGGACCTTTAAAAATAAACACCCATCAAACCCTCTCGCTGCAGATGGGATTGGGTTTAGTGCAAAAATAGGAATTACTCATGTTCTCCAAGGGCTTTGCTGCTTTCAGCACATCCCTGTTAACCCCACAGAGGAGTGGGAGCAGCCACTTGGCTGATCCAGAGGAATGGGGACACCAAAACTGTTGTCCTGCAGGTGACTCAGTTGGCAGCAGCTTCCAACCTCCCAGGCTGGCAAAATAATTCCAGTTTAGAGTTTAGATTTCAGTTTTACACTGGATAAAATGTCCTCAGGACTTCACCTGCCTGCTGACAGAGGTAAGAGGAGTTGGTCAGGATGTGTCCAAATTTGCTCCTCCTCCTTTTGGATCTCTAGCTTGCATTTAAGGGCTTGGCTTTGCTCTTCCCTTGCCTTGTTGATTCCATGCCCCAGAAGTGCTCCCATCCCTTCATCTCCAGGATTTTAGGGCCTTCCTGTGCTTTCCAAATCCCCCTTTCCCTTCAGAGAGCTCTCAAGCTGTTGAAGGTGCTTTCCCAGTTGTCTTCCAGCTCCGTGTTGGGGACAATCCAGCTCTCCTTGTTTCCTGCCACCCATTTCACCACTGCTGTGCCATCACCTGCACCTTGTTTGTGGTGCTTTGTGCAGAAACAGGTCCTGAAAGTGAGAGCAGCAAAGCCAAGGGTTGGAGTGACACTCTGAGCCTCTATGGGCTCAACCCAACCTGGATGTCACTGGGATCCCCTGGGAAAACAACTTCCTGCTGGGAGGTTGGAGGTGCTGCCAGGACTGGGGGAGGGCAGTGCTGGCCTTCTGGGAGGGTTAAAACTTCTTCATGGAATGGTTTGGGTTGAAAGGGCCAGGAAAGCTCATCCCATCCCGCCCCCTGCCATGGGCAGGGACATCTTCCACCAGCCCAGGTTGCTCCAAGCTCTGTCTAACCTTGGACACTTCCAGGGATTGCTTCTCTGGGCAACCTGTAACAGGGGCCTCACCATCCTCATGGTGAAGAACTCCTAAAACTTAATCTAAACCTCCCAGTGGAGTTCATTTTTGTTGAGGAGCTCTGAAATTCAGGTGCTGTACAAAAGGAGTGACCTGCTGTGTGTTTTTTGGCTGGTGGGACATGAAAAACTGGGAGTATGATGTACCCTTGGTTGGTTTTTACTCTGAAACCTGTTTCACAGATGCAGGAGAAGGTTTGCAGCAAAACCAGAGGGCTTTTAGGCTGTCCTCAAAGTTGTCTTGGCTTTACATGAACCCTTTAGGCTTTAGAGAGGTGAATGTACCAGAAACAGCAGAGTTTTGGTGAAAAATTTTAGAGGGAAGAAACCCTGCAGGGTTAAGAGGTTGCCCAGGGAATTGGTGGACCTGGAAGTGTCCAAAACCCGCATAGATATGGCACATGGGGAACATGGCTCAGGGTTGGAGTCAGTCTGAGAGCTTTTCCAACCTTCTGTGATTCTAAAACTGCCTTTATCAAGTCAGTGGTGACTCCCCCATGGGCTTCTGTCTTGGGTTGAGGTGGCAAAATGCCAACTGCCCAATACAGAGTCAAAGCCTCCCTCCCCACCTGCTGAGGAAAAAGGAAAAAAACCCCCTAGAAACTCAAACTAGGTTTATACTTAAGCTAATTATACATACATTTGTACAGAAAGGAGAAAATTGAAGGAAAACTACAATATTACACAAGTTAAATACAACAACAATTTTCTACCTGCCACCAAAACCAGATTCCATCACTTCAGATCTAACAAAGCATCCCAAAAAACACCCATGATGCCAAGTGAGAAACTCCTCCTACTCCGGCTTTTATATTTTGAGGTGATGTCAGATTATGGTATGGAACATCATAGAATCATAGAATGGATTGGGTTGGAAAAGACCTCTGAGATTATGAAGTCCAACCCTTGGGCCAACTCCAGTCCCTTTACCACATCATGGCACTCAGTGCCACGGCCAATCCCAGTT
>VWZD01008087.1:76547-93220 GCA_013396695.1 Sakesphorus luctuosus
AGGTGGGTCATGGACAGGGAGTTGTGTCATGACAGCAACGTGGGTCATGGACAGGGAGGCGGGTCGTGGGCAGCGAGGTGGGTCATGGACAGGGAGGCGGGTTGTGACAGGGAGGTGGGTCATGGACAGCGAGGTGGGTCGTGACAGCGAGGTGGGTCATGGACAGGGAGTTGTGTCATGGACAGGGGGGTGGGTCGTGGCAGTGAAGTGGGTCATGGACAGGGAGGTGGGTCGTGGGCAGCAAGGTGGGTCATGACAGCGAGGTAGGTTGTGATAGTGAGGTGGGTCGTGACAGCAAGGTGGGTCATGGTCCCCAGGGCTCCCTTGGGGTGACATTTTCATTGGAGAAGGTCTTTAAGATCATCCAGCCCAGGGGTTGAGCCATCACTTCAAAGTTAATGGTTGGAAGGGACCCACAAGGATCTCAAGTCCAGCTCTTCTGGGATTGGCCCCATCCAGGGATTGTCCCCACAGTCTTGGCATTATTGGCACCAGCTGAGCTCAGATTTAGTGCCCAGCTGGACAAGACACTCAGGCCCAGCTCTGCACGAGCCCCCTGGTGCCTCCAGCTGTAGGGCAGGTTGTCTGCAGGACCACATTAGATCCAGCAGAGAGGAGCTTTTCCCTGGAGTGAGACCACAGTGCCTGCTTGGACTTGAGGATCTTTGTTGGCTCAAACAATTCCATGTTTCTCTGGAGGTACCTCCAGATACCTCCAGAGCACCTTTGGGGGATCCAAGGGCTTTGGGTGAGCTGGGAGGTGTTTCTTCAGGAATGTGGGGAGTGTTTCTTCAGGAATATGGGGGGTGTTTCTTCCGGAATGAGCTCGTCCTGGGATGGTGGGACACCCTGGGGTGGCTTTTCTCGCTGGCCGCCCGCCCTGGCTGAGCTTTGCTCTCCTCCTCCATCCTTCCAGGCCATGTGGAAACCAGCCTACGACTTCCTGCTCACCTGGAGCAGCCAGATGGGGGACAGCTACCGGGATGTCATCCAGGAGCTGCACACGGGGCTGGACAAAATGAAGAACCCCATCACCAAGCGCTGGAAGCACCTCACGGGCACCTTGATCCTCGTCAACTCCTTGGACATGCTGAGGGCAGCTGCCTTCAGCCCCCAGGACCACGAGGACTTTGCCATTTAGGCCCTGCTTTGTCCCACATCTCCTTCCCTGGGATTTCCTTCCCCCTTTGTTTTTTTTAAGCAAAAGTGGAGGTTGCCCCTCCCCGAGTTGGAAGAGGCCAAAGTTTGCAAGTTCTCCACCAGGATTGGCAATGAGCAGGAGGGACATCCCTCCTCCATGGGAATTCATCCAGAAGGGGATGGCTTTCCATCCACTGGGACTACTTCTTATAAAAAAACTTGGAGGGGATGAGAGGTTGGGGAGGGACCACAGAAGAGATGGTGGGTTTTTTAGGCGTTTCCAAATAAAAGTTTAATTTTTGTAACGAGCAGTAGAAGTTGGAGGCACTTTGGGGAGGGGTGGGGAAAGCTGGGACTGGGTTTTGGGTTGGAAAATCCAACTTGAAATGATTTTTGAGAGGAACAGGGGTCCTGAAAGTAGATATTTGAAGAGGAAGGAAATAAATGTCCTCTCCCCCACACCCCAGTGAGGCTTGGGCAGGTACCAGGTGTGAATGAAGCACTGGATGAACTTAGGATGTCCCCAAATCTGGGATGTCCCCANATCTGGAGGGACCGCCCTGCGCCACCATCACCTGCCATGTCCCCGAGCTTGACCTGCCCGTGGCTCCCCCTGGTGTCCCGCAGGCGCTGCTGAAGATGGACTGCCAGGGGCTGGTGGTGCGGCTGCNGACAGGGGGGGGGGTCGTGGCAGTGAAGTGGGTCATGGACAGGGAGGTGGGTCGTGGGCAGCAAGGTGGGTCATGACAGCGAGGTAGGTTGTGATAGTGAGGTGGGTCGTGACAGCAAGGTGGGTCATGGTCCCCAGGGCTCCCTTGGGGTGACATTTTCATTGGAGAAGGTCTTTAAGATCATCCAGCCCAGGGGTTGAGCCATCACTTCAAAGTTAATGGTTGGAAGGGACCCACAAGGATCTCAAGTCCAGCTCTTCTGGGATTGGCCCCATCCAGGGATTGTCCCCACAGTCTNACAGCAACGTGGGTCATGGACAGGGAGGCGGGTTGTGACAGGGAGGTGGGTCATGGACAGCGAGGTGGGTCGTGACAGCGAGGTGGGTCATGGACAGGGAGTTGTGTCATGGACAGGGGGGGGGGTCGTGGCAGTGAAGTGGGTCATGGACAGGGGGGGGGGGCGGGGGCAGCAAGGGGGGTCATGACAGCGAGGTAGGTTGTGATAGTGAGGTGGGTCGTGACAGCAAGGTGGGTCATGGTCCCCAGGGCTCCCTTGGGGTGACATTTTCATTGGAGAAGGTCTTTAAGATCATCCAGCCCAGGGGTTGAGCCATCACTTCAAAGTTAATGGTTGGAAGGGACCCACAAGGATCTCAAGTCCAGCTCTTCTGGGATTGGCCCCATCCAGGGATTGTCCCCACAGTCTTGGCATTATTGGCACCAGCTGAGCTCAGATTTAGTGCCCAGCTGGACAAGACACTCAGGCCCAGCTCTGCACGAGCCCCCTGGTGCCTCCAGCTGTAGGGCAGGTTGTCTGCAGGACCACATTAGATCCAGCAGAGAGGAGCTTTTCCCTGGAGTGAGACCACAGTGCCTGCTTGGACTTGAGGATCTTTGTTGGCTCAAACAATTCCATGTTTCTCTGGAGGTACCTCCAGATACCTCCAGAGCACCTTTGGGGGATCCAAGGGCTTTGGGTGAGCTGGGAGGTGTTTCTTCAGGAATGTGGGGAGTGTTTCTTCAGGAATATGGGGGGTGTTTCTTCCGGAATGAGCTCGTCCTGGGATGGTGGGACACCCTGGGGTGGCTTTTCTCGCTGGCCGCCCGCCCTGGCTGAGCTTTGCTCTCCTCCTCCATCCTTCCAGGCCATGTGGAAACCAGCCTACGACTTCCTGCTCACCTGGAGCAGCCAGATGGGGGACAGCTACCGGGATGTCATCCAGGAGCTGCACACGGGGCTGGACAAAATGAAGAACCCCATCACCAAGCGCTGGAAGCACCTCACGGGCACCTTGATCCTCGTCAACTCCTTGGACATGCTGAGGGCAGCTGCCTTCAGCCCCCAGGACCACGAGGACTTTGCCATTTAGGCCCTGCTTTGTCCCACATCTCCTTCCCTGGGATTTCCTTCCCCCTTTGTTTTTTTTAAGCAAAAGTGGAGGTTGCCCCTCCCCGAGTTGGAAGAGGCCAAAGTTTGCAAGTTCTCCACCAGGATTGGCAATGAGCAGGAGGGACATCCCTCCTCCATGGGAATTCATCCAGAAGGGGATGGCTTTCCATCCACTGGGACTACTTCTTATAAAAAAACTTGGAGGGGATGAGAGGTTGGGGAGGGACCACAGAAGAGATGGTGGGTTTTTTAGGCGTTTCCAAATAAAAGTTTAATTTTTGTAACGAGCAGTAGAAGTTGGAGGCACTTTGGGGAGGGGTGGGGAAAGCTGGGACTGGGTTTTGGGTTGGAAAATCCAACTTGAAATGATTTTTGAGAGGAACAGGGGTCCTGAAAGTAGATATTTGAAGAGGAAGGAAATAAATGTCCTCTCCCCCACACCCCAGTGAGGCTTGGGCAGGTACCAGGTGTGAATGAAGCACTGGATGAACTTAGGATGTCCCCAAATCTGGGATGTCCCCAAATCTGGGATGTCCTCAGCCCAACAAGCACCTGGCACTGAAAAAGCACTTTTTTGGGATTGTGTGCCTGGGCCCTGTGAACCCTTTGGCTGGTTTTTGGTTGGGTTTGGGGTCCTTCATGGACCTTCCTTGCACTTCATCCCACCCAGGTGCTGCAGGACACCTCTGGAGGTTTGGGATTTGCCAGAGACCTCTCCGGGAGAAGGACCAGGGGGATGGTGAGAGGGCATCACCCTCCCCTGGCAGCAAACAGGTTGCCCCATCCCTGGAAAGGTCCAAGGCCAGGCTGGACGGGGTTTGGAGCACCCTGAGGTGTCTCCATGGACCCACACACTGGGAGGTGGAGGAGCCCAAAAGCTTTCCCAGAGCTCCCATGGCAATGGGAAAACCTCCCCGCTGCCCTGCAGGGGTGAGGCTGCAGAAAAATGCCAGCAATTCCCGTGGTGTGGCTGGTGGGAAGCAGGGAGAGGTGCCAAGGGCATCCTCCCCCAGGAACCAGGGCCACCAAGTGCCCCAGGACACCCGAGCCCGAAGCCAAGATTTCCCAGGGGTTGTTTGGACCCAACCCCAGCGTTGAGGCTTCAGGATGGGCTGTGGATGTGGATTCTCCATGTCCTGGGAAGGGAAGTTGGGCTGGAGGCTCCACCTTAATTAACGGCCCAATTAAGGGGCAATAAGAGAAGACAATGGCCCTGATTAACCTTTCCTTTGGGAAGCTTTGGGAGAAGCACGTGGCGGTGCTGCAGCCCCTCCCCTTTCTCCAAAGGGCTTTGGTCTCAAATTCCCTTCTCAAATCATCCCCCCGCGGCAGGGACCGGATTCCCGGAGCACAGCAGGAGGAACACACGTCGCTGTGGAGTCCCACCACCCCTCCCTTGCTCCCTCCTGCAGGTCCTCTGTGTCCTCTGCTGGACACTCCAGTCCTGCTCCTGCACATCGTTTCTCCCACGGAAAATAACGAGCAGGACAAAGGAGAGTGAAGGGAAACAGGGAGAGGAAAAGGAGGAGAGTCCTTGGTTTCTGCTGCAGTTTTGTCTTGGCCCTGTTACAGATCTTTCTGAAATTAAATAAATCACAGAATTGGCACTGGGTTTCCTCCTTCTCTTCCCCCAAGTCAGAGGTTTTGAGCTGCAGTTGGGATATTTCTATTTTTTTCCCCTTAATTCTGTTTATCTGATCTGAAATCAAAGTGTTTTCCCCTTGTCCATGCAGGGAAAGTCACCAACTCGCTCCCAAGGGACCTCTGGAGAACTTCTCCTCAAGGCCATTTTGAAGTGGTTTTGTTTGGCATCAAACAGCTGCTGGAAGGCAGAGATGCCCAGAGAGGGCTGAACCCAGCGGGGCTGGTGCTGTGCCAGGTCTCCCTGGGCACCCTCTGCAGGGGCACTGCTGTCACCTGGCCCAGGGGACAACTCTGAGCTGTCCCTTCAGGGCTGCAAAAGCAGCTCAGCCCTCACACACACCCTGGGCAGCTTCTGAAGAGCACAGAGAAAGGTCTCCTGGTTCCTGCAGCAAAGGAGGAGGGGAGGGAAAGGCAGAGAATGGAAAGCCTTGTGCTGGACATGCTGTGGGGGTGTGTGGATGTCCATGAGATCCTGGGGACAGACATTGGCTTGAACTTCATGGCTTTCTGCTTCTTCCAACAGCAGCCCCAGGACACCTGCATTGGGAGAGCCCAGTTTTGAGGGTTATCATGGGAACTGTGGCAGCTTCAGGATGTCACCTCTGAGCAAAGACACAGGAACGGTGACAAGGTGGAGTTATGGATCCCACACCCTGAGAGGTGAATCTTTCCCTCCTCCAGCTCTTTCTCCAGGACCAAACAAGTGTCCTCCCCCATCCCTCTGTAGGCAGAAAACACAAGAGCCATTATTTTTTGGATTTGGGGTTTATTTGTAGGGTTGGGCTTTATCTGTAGGGTTGGGCTTTGGGTCTTCACCTGAGCATCCCTTCCCCAGAGAGTCAATCTCTTGGGGTTCGTAACTGATGCTTGCAAAGGTCTCGCCACGAAACGGATGAGGAGAGAGGGGGAATTTGGGGGCAAACACAGGGGTTTTCCAGCAACTTCCCTGCCCAAACCCTTGGGTTTGTTCAGGATATTGTAAACACTCCCCAACCTCACCTTAGGCTCAGCTTATGTGACATGTTATCAGTGCAGAACATTTGCCTCTCCTACAGCAGCAACCACACAAAGCTTTCAGAGTGTCTCACGAACCTCCACGAGATGCTTCTCCCCAAACCCCTGGAAAGCCTTCCAAAATCCCTGTGTGTCCCTCTGCACACCCAGGGCTGGATGAGGACCAGGAGCCTCAGATTCCCAAAGGACCTGAGCACGAAATCGCTTCTCCACGAGGTCTTTTGGACCAACAGATTCTTAATTAACCAAATTATCGCAGCGAAACACCCCCCTCTGGTGGCGCCGGTTGAAAAGGATCCCTTGTGATTGCAGGATTGAAAATCAGTGCTCATTGCAGTGAAATCGGAGTCGTTCTTCACCTGCCACTCGGTGCCACCCTCTAGTGGGACTTGGCCTTGGTGGCTTTCCTCGTCCTGCCCTTCTTGCCGCAGCACCTGCGGCAGCAGCACAGGCAGCACTTGAAGGAGATGAAGAGGAAGAGGAGCAGCACGGCCAGGAGGAAGGCCAGCACGTCCAGGGAGTGGTACTGCACCCAGTTGAGGTCGTGGGCAGCGGGGCGCAGGTGGGGTGCCCCTTTGTGCCGCATCACGAACTCCACCCAGTGCACTGCCAGGTCCAGGGGGTGGATGGGCCTGTCCAGGTGGAGCTCCGAGAGGCGCTGGATGTTCTCCTTGTACCTGCCAAGGGGACAGGGTTGGTTATTTGTCCTCACTGCAGGGCTCTCCTCCTGCCTTCCTTCTGCCACTGATTGTCCCTGGGGTGTGCAAGACCCCAGAGAGCTGCCTGGTGGGCTCAGGAAGTCCCCTGAAGTGCTGCAGGTCAGGGTGGACCTTGTTCTGGCACCCCCAAGGTGGCTGGGGTTGGGCCCCTCTTACTCCTCCATCCCAAAGCAATCATGGAATGCCTGGATGGGTTGGATTGGGAGGGATCTCAAAGCCCACCCAGTGCCACCCCTGCCATGGGCAGGGACACCTCCCACCAGCCCAGGTTGCTCCAACCTGGTCTGGGACACTTCCAGGAATCCAGGGTCAGCCACAGCTTCTCTGGGCACCCTGTGCCAAGGCCTGCCCACCCTCATCCCTGCATCCTCTAAACCTTCATCCTCCCATCCCTGCATCCCCTAAACCTTCATCCTCCTATCCCTGCATCCTCTAAACCTTCATCCTCCCATCCTCTGCACCCTCTGCACCTTCAGTCTCCCATTCCTGCCCCTTCATCCTCCCATCCCTGCCCCTTCATCCTCCCATCCTCTGCACCCTCTGCACCTTCAGTCTCCCATCCCTGCACACTCTGCCCCTTCATTCTCCCATCCCTGCCCCTTCATCCTCCCATCCCTTCACCCTCTGCACCTTCACCCTCCCATCCCTGCCCCTTCACCCTCCCATCCCTGCACCCTCCCCAGTCAGCCTGTTCCTGCTCTCCACTGATTCCACAGGCACAGCCTGAGGTTATCCAGGGCCAGCACCAGCTTCTCCAAGGAAGAAGCTGCTGCCAAATCCATCACTTTGATATCAGAATCCCTGTGAGAGGAGATGGGCATCCTGCTGAGCCCAAGCCACCATGCAGGTGCCACACAACGCCAAGTCATGCCCCTGTCACTCACTTTTTGTCATTAATGACGGCTTGCAGGGCAGTGGAGATGTCCTGGGAGGTCATTTCCAGGATGTTCAGTGTCAGTCCTGCTCCCCTGGACTCCACTCTCTTGGCATTGTCCATCTGGTCTCCAAACAGGGGCATCAGCACCATGGGCACCGCGTTGCAAATGCCCTCATAGACACCGTGGGAGCCACCGTGGGTGATGAAGGCTCGAGTCTTGGGGTGGGCTGGGGAGGGAAACACGGGCTGGTCAAACCTTGCCCTGAGAGGGGCCCTGGTGGGTGTAAATCCAGAACTTTGGGGCTGTTGTGGGTGTAAATCCAGAACTTGGGGCTGTTGTGGATGTAAATCCAGAACTTGGGGCTGTTGTGGGTGTAAATCCAGAACTTGGGGCTGTTGTGGGTGTAAATCAAGAACTTGGGGCTGTTGTGGGTGTAAATCCAGAACTTGGGGCTGTTGTGGGTGTAAATCAAGAACTTTGAGCTCCTGTGGGAGTAAATCGAGAACTTGAGGCTCTCCATTCCTTATGGACATGGCAGGGAGAACAGGGGGGTGAAGGAACTTTGGGTTGCAGAGCTCTGGCTTGGTTTGGGTCATCCCTGGATAATCCTCCCAAGGCTTCTAAGGTTTTAGGATTAAATCAGAGCCAGGAGGGCTTAAAGAGAATGTTACCACTGAACTTTTCTTTTACCAGGGTTAGGATGGGTATCAGGAGAAGGTTCTTGCCCCAGAGGGTGGTGGGCACTGAACAGGCTCCTTGAGGATGGTCATGGCAACAAGTTCAGGAAGGGTTTGGACACAGTGGGATTGTTGGGGACAGGAGCTGGACTGGATAATCCTGGTGGGACCTCAACATGTTCTGTGGTTCCCTGACTTGCTGGTTGTGAAGGCCTCCCACAGATGAGCCTGTTGTCTCACCAACAAATGCTCTCCTGGTAACACCACGTGGACCTTCTCCACTTTAGGAGCCCAAAGGCCTGTCTGGAAATGCTCCCTTGGGGACCATAAATTTGCTTTTCAGCCCAGCAGATATGACAGAAACATAGCTGGGTGAGGAGAGTGGTTAGAATCATAGAATCATAGAATGGACTGTGTTGGAAAAGACCTCCGAGATCATCAAGTCCAACCCTTGGGCTAACTCCACTCCCTTTACCACATCATGGCACTCAGTGCCACGTCCAAACTCACCTGAAAAACCTCCAGGGATGGGGAATCCACCCCCTCTCTGGGCAGCCCATTCCAATGCCTGAGCACTCCCTCTGCAAAGAAGTTTTTTCTGCTCTCCAACTTCAATTTCCCCTGGCAGAGCTTGAGCCCGTGCCCCCTTGTCCTATTGCTGAGTGCCTGGNTTGGCCTTCTTGGCCACCTGGGCACACTCTTGGCTCCTCTTGAGCTTCCTGTCCCTCAGTCCCCCCACGTCCCTTTCTGCCTGGCTGCTCTCCAGCCACTCTGTGCCCAGCCTGGAGCGCTGCAGGGCTTGGGGTGGCCAAAGGGCAGGACCTGCACTTGGCCTTGTTCAACTCCATCCCATTGCAATCAGCCCATCTCTCCAGTCTCTCCAGATCCCTCTGCAGAGCCCTCCTGCCTTCCAGCAGGTCGACATTCCCTCCCAACTTGGTGTCAGCAGCAAATTTGCTGATGATGGACTCAATCCCCTCATCTAAATCATCAATAAAGATGTTAAACATCTTACATCTGTTAGGGATAAAGACTGACTCCCATGCTGGACTTGGAGCTCTTGGAATGCTTTCCATCAGAGTTGGGCCAGAATCCAGCAACTCCTAAGGATTTTAAAAGGACAAGCTCTGGCTGTGACACCAAAGGCTGTAGAAGGAAGGTCTGTGACCCACAGGGATGGACTCAAGAGATGGAACTCCAGCAGGACCTCTGAGCCACAGGTGATGTTCAGGGGGCTTTCCAGAGTCAGGGAGACACCTTGGTGGCCCCCAGGGCTTGTCACACCTACCTAGGAGGTCATTCTGGGGCAGCCACTTGACGAGCTTCACATTCTTGGGCAGGTTGGGGGGCGTCGGTCCCGTGTAGCGCCACAAAACCTGCCAGGAGGAGCCAACACCAGGTCAGACCTCAGCAGGAGAGGGAAGGGAAGGCCTGGGAGCAGCTTGGAATTGCTCTGCTGGAAGGGGAGCAGGGAAGAGGTACCGTTTGAGGGACTGTCCCCAAGGCGTCGGCGATTTCCATGGCTTTCTTCATGGGGATCTCGGAGACCATGGAGCCCAGCGAGAAGACCACGATGCCGTGCTCTCCAGAGGCGTTCACCATGGCTTCAAATTCCTGCCAAAAGGAAGCACACTCTCAGGATTGGTCCTCTCCAGCCTGGATGCTGGAATGGCTGTGGCATTCCCACAAAAATACCTGGGAAGGCAATTAAATAAAACATGACATGGCACGACCTGGACAATCAGTTGATGAAAGGAAAATGAGTCGTGGGAAAGGAAATGGGCACAGCTGGGGGAACAAAGTCAAGGAGGGTCCTGAACTGAGGTTCAGGATGGACCTGAGGAAAGATGGGCTTGGAAACAGTCACTCAGCAAAGCCCTTCTGCTCAAAGACTTCACTTCTGTGCCATAAAAATGATGCTGGACCAGTTAGAAGACAACAATACATAGAAGTCCAGAATGGTTTGGTTTGGAAGGAACCTCAAAGTCCCTGGGCAGGGACACCTTCCACTATCCCAGGCTGCTCCAAGCTGTGTCCAACCCAGCCTTGGATACAACATCATCATATTTTTCCAGGCAACCATTTCCCAGGTGGCTCATTTTCACATTTATTTGGACCTGCTCTTCTTCTTTTCAGGCCCCAGAGCTGCAAGAGAGAATTAAAACTTGGGATGAGTGTTCTGATGGCCCCAGCTCCTCAGATCTGGATTTATTGTGTTTGCTTTGAGCAGGATAATATTGAAGTGCTGCCAGGGGGGTTGTGTCTGGTTGGTTTGATTGGTTCTAATAACAGGAGCACGAGGAGATCCAGCTCTGGAATCCAGAACAAAAGGATTCTGATGGATGGAGCACAAAAACAGCCCAAGGCTGGAGCAAAAATTCTTTGCAATAGACAAATATTTGTCCAAGCCAGGGAAGGAGAGACAAAACCAGAGGAAACTGTTGCAGGAATCAGGGGGAAATAAGTGCAATAAAATGAGTTAAATGTTCCTGTAAGTCTGGCAAGTGCAATGTTATCTCTGGGATCTAATGGGATAACCACAGATCCAGGAAATGGTTTGAGTTGGAAGGAACTTTGAGGAACATCTCATTCCCATCCTCTGCCATGGGTAAGGACAGCCACAACTGACTCTTGGTTTCTGCTCTTTTCCATGGTTTTGTGGCTGTCCAGGGCATATTTAACCCAATGGGATCAGTCACATCACTTTTGCTTTGTTTTATAAAGGTTTTTGCATCTCAAGGTCCAACTTTCTGCTGGGAAGTGCCACAGCTCTCAGGACACTCCCTGCAGCCCTGCCTTGGGGCTATCCAGGTTATCTGAGTTGTGTTTGCAAATCAGCAGCTGCTCCTCCCTGTGGGTGCCACTCACCACCTTTATGGAATACCTGGAAAATAAGGAGGATTTCTCAGAGGAAACAGGAGATTTCCCACACTGAGGATTTTGGGCGCAGTTCAGACAAAGCACATTCACAGGCCAGAGGATTTCACACAGAAGTGGCTTCTCTGCTGGGGGCATTGCATTCAGCTCTGCCACTGCCTGAAGTTCATGCAATATCCACAGTGGGAAGGGACCCACAAGGACATCCAGTCCAACCCCTGGCCCTGCACAGACACTCCAACAATCCCACTCTGTCCCTGAGAGCATCATCCAAACCCTCCTGGAGCTCTGGCAGCCTTGGGGCTGTGCCCACTGCCCTGGGGAGCCTGGTCAGTGCCCACCACCCTCTGGGGGAAGGGCCTTTCCCTGAGATCCACCCAAACCTGCCCTGGCACAGCTCTAACCCTCCCCTGTCGCTGAAAAAATCAGTGCTGTCCCTCATGAGGAAGCTGCAGCCAAGAAAAAGGGAATGGAAAGAGGAAAAATGGGAAAAGGAAAAACCCTTCCTTTGGTGCAGCTTTGTCTGGGAACCCAGAGATGCCCCAGAGGTGTCCCAGTGTCTCCTCACTTCTCCAGGGATGGACACAGAAGCACAAAGCTCTCCCCCAGCCGCTCCCACCTGGAATCCCCTTTTCCTGCCCGGCAGCTCCATCTTCTGGAGGGAGAGCAGGACTGACCTGGGCCAGTTTGCTCTGCCGGGCACACCCGATGCCCCCCACCAGCACCATGTTGGGCATGAGGGGCCGGGGGAACTCGAACACGAAGTCGTACTTGAGGAGCCACACGGCGGCTCTGCCCAGGAGCTGTGGCACCGTCTGTGGCACCGTCTCCTCTCGCCCCAGCGCCTCCACCATCAGCGCCTCGTAGGGTTTGTAGAGCCACGCACATGCCAACGAGGCGCCCAGCGCTGCCACCGCGTTGCCCAGGCGCTGCGGGAAGCTCATGCGGTCCGTGAGGCGGGTGAAGGGCCCTGGCACGTAGGAGGGAGGGCTGGGGCACAGTGTGGCCAGCGAGTCCAGCCCGCAGGGCATTGCCCGCACAAGGAAGACAGAGGGCAGCGAGAGGTGCTCTGCCAGGATCTGCCCACAGGGGAAGAAAGGATCCACGAGGATGGCATCAAAGCGGCTCTGGTCGAGCTCCTGGAGCAGCTCCCTGTGTGCCAAGAGGCGCTTGCAGGAATCGAAGAACATGGCAGTGAAGTTGGCGATTTTGGCGAGTTTGTGCCAGAAGGGCTGGCGGGCAAAGCTCCTGTGGCCCATCTGTCGGAATTCCTCCTCCACGTAGTCCCTGGTGTATGCCACGGGGTACGTTTGGAGGGTGTAGAGCTCCGAGGGCGCGATGCGCAGGTTGGTCTCTGGTGCCAGCACCGTGACGTGGTGCCCGCGCTGCCGCAGCCGCCCCAGCAGTGGCACCATGCCCAGCCAGTGGCTGCCGTCGATGGGCACCACCAGGAGCCTGCCAGCCTCGCCAAAGGTGCCCAGCAGCAGGAAAAACACAGCCCAGGAGGCAGGAGAAGGAAACCCTGGAGCTGAAGGAGCCATGGCCCTCGCGGTGCCAAGGAATGAACCACGGCGGGGGATTCGCACTTGGGTTTTAACTGAGGTTGGGGGTTAATTTTTAACTCGGAGTGATTTTTAACCACGGGTAAATATTGGGTTTGGGGAAAGCTTTGGGGAAGCTTTGGGCGCCTCGAGCGCTAGATATCAAAGGGAGGAGCGACCCGCAGCGTGTGGCGCTGAAAGACTGAGCAAAAGTCATGAATGGGACCAAGCCAGTGATCCGTAGGTGATTAACACCCAGTTAATGATCAGCTCCGGCGATAGGACACGGCGAGACCTTCGGCTCGCTCTGTGCCCTCGGGGAGTGTAACCACGAGGCAAAGATCACCAGAGATTTGATACTCAGGGGGTTGTAAAGGTTTATCTCTGGGTTTGGTGCTCTATCAGCGCAGTGAAAGTCCCGAGTTTACAGCGGCAAAGGTGTCGCAATTTTAGTAGAGGAGTAAAACACTGGCATGTGTTTTCACAGCACGAGAGGGATTCCACCAAGGGAGGGGACATGGTTATGATCCTGAAGGATTCTTTGCCCAGTCATGCCCTTATCGACTGCCTTACACTGCTCTGGGCACAAAGCCAGAGGCAAGAGAGCTCTCCCTGTGTCTCTGGACACCGCTGGGTTTGGGGCATTTGTGCACATGGAATCATGGAATGTCCTGAGCTGGAAGGGACCCACAAGGACCATCCAGTTCAGCTCCTGCCCAGCACACCTCAGCAATCCCACTCTGTCCCTGAGAGGATCATCCAAACACCCCTGGAGCTCTGGCAGCCTTGGGGCTGTGCCCACTGCCCTGGGGAGCCTGGTCAGTGCCCACCACCCTCTGGGGAAGAACCTTGTCCTGAGATCCACCAAACCCTGCCCTGACACAACTCCAGCCATTCCCTGAGTCCTATCCCTGGTCCCACAGAGCAGAGCTCAGTGCCTGCCTCTCTGGAGGAAGTTGGGAGGTCTCTCCTCAGGCTCAACAGACCAACTGAGCACTTAAACCATCACACTTTAAATAACCCCCAATGAAATCTGCACCATCCTGACCTCCAACAACAACGAACCTTCGACAAGGGCTTCCTTTGCACACAGTTGATGCCCCCAACATAGACCATGTTGGGCATCACGGGGCGCGGGTACTCAAAAACAAAGTCGTATCTCATCAGCATGACGGAGGCTTTGCTGAAGAGCTCCAGCATGGTGACATCCCTCTGGAGGAACTCAGAAGCCAAGCTCTCATACTCCAGGTAGAACAGGTAGCAAAGCAGGTGCTCTGAGAGCCCAATGAGCATGTTCTTCACGCGCTCCGGGAATGCCATGTGATCCGAAGCCGAGGAGAATGTCTTGGGCACGTAGGAGGCAGGGCTGGGGCACTGGGCAGCTCTGTAGTCCAAGGTACAGGGCAGGCCACGCATGAAGTAGACTGAGGGGAGGGAGAGATGCTCTGCCAGGATGGGCCCACAGGGCAGCACGGGGTCCATCAGGATGGCATCAAACTTGGCCTCCTGGAGGTACCTCATCAGTTCTTGGTCATGCAGGAGGTGCCGACAGGCCGAGGAGAACAGGCTGGTCAGTTTGGAGATGTTGCTGAGTAAGACTGTGAGGGTGAGCTCGAAGCTCTTCTCCCCCAGCTCCTGGTAGTATTTGTCCACGAAGTCCTGCGTGTAGGGCACAGAGTACGTCTTGACAGTGAAAGACTGGGGGCTCTTCAGGAGGAAAGCGGCGTCAGGAACCACGGCCACCACTTCATGCCCCTTCTCCCAGAGCTTCTCCAGCACCATCCTCATGCTCAGCCAGTGACTCCCATCCTGAGGCATGACCAGGAGCTTCCCACCTCCTGCCACACTGCAGAGAGCCAGGAGAAGGAGCAGCCCAGCGTTTGAGTGGTGCCTCCACATCGCTGTGGTGGGGCAGGACAGGAGACCAACTGCTCCTCTGGCTTCTTCCACCACAACAGGAAAGCAGAAGGTGGTTGTGCCTTGTTTATATCACGGTGGACTTTGTTTACCCCTAAAAATGTTTGCTGAGACAGGTCATTGGAGTTTGAAGATCAGGACTGGAACACCATAAAAGCATTGATTATAGCGCTATCAAGGCACCTAAAGGAGCTTTCCCCTGCACTTAATTATCTCCAGTGATTCAGAACAATTGATTAACAGCTCTTGATTAGCAGAGGCAGCAGTTGTGGAAGGGTTTTGCTGGGTCAGGGCTGTTTCAGGTGAGTCACTGTGCTGTTGCCTGGGCCAGATTTGAGTCAGGAGTCAACTTGAGTGGCAACTGAGCTTCTCCAGAGCTTACACAAGAATGTCACTGCACTGTGGACATGGAGGCCCCAAAACTCTGACCTTTGCCCAAAAAGGTGCCTGGAGTTCACCCAGGGGGTTCTTCATGGCAGAGCAGGAGCTGGCATGCCGCAAAAGTTGGGGTAACTCATTAACCAACCCCCTTTTTATCAAAATAATGAGCCAGCATAACACACAGCCCCTGCTCCAGAGAGGCCAGCAGAGCTCCCAGAGCAGGACTTGGGGGCAAACACCTCCCTGAAACCAAAGATGCTGCAGAACACGCGACTCTTGAGCAAGAGGGGCACTAAGAGTTCACAGGGGAGAGGCCACAGGCCAAATGGGCAGAGAGAGTCACTTTTCCAAGGAAGTTCCCAAGGCCTGGCTGTGGCAGGAGCCAAGGGAAGTCCACACCTGTCTCCTGTGCTCACCAGGAGATGGGGAGAAGGGTTTGAGATGGCTCTGAGTGTGCCATGGGAAGACTTTCAAGGCAGACAAACCCCAAACCCACAACAGGAGTCCTGATCTTGACCCCAGGCTGCTCCATGGGGAGTGACAGTGATCCCAGAATCCCTGAGGATGGAAAAGCCCCCCAAGGTCTCTGAACCCACCTGGTGCCCGATGCCCACCTTGTCCCCCAGCCCAGAGCACTCAGAGCACCTGCTGTGGGAGAAAGTCCCAGTCCCAAGACTTCTCTGGATACCCAAATGGGCTTGATTGGAATGGCATTTAAGTGCTTAATTACCCTTGAGACCTCGAGTTGGAGCTGCAGCAAGAGATGGACTGGAAACCCAGGAGGGGAAGGAAATAGTTCCCTGTAGCAAAGGGGGAACAGGCAAAGGCCCAGGAAAACCTTCAGGATGCCCCTAAAAAAAGCAGTTTGTGCTTGAAAGGAGGACCTGGCCAAGCAGATGTCACCTGCCACCAAGGCACATCCCACGGAGAGGGAAAAGCTGGATTGCCACAAGTTTGCAAGGTTACAAAAGCAAATAAAATGCAAGAGGGGCACCTGGACAAGAGCTGGATGGAGAAGAGAGATGGTCTTAGACCCACTAACCAAGAACACCTGAACAGAGGGAGCTCTGAACATGCCTGGAAGGGTTGGATTGGAGCAGGCAGGAATGGTGGGAATTCTGATTCATGATAAGGGATAAGTACATTCCAAGGCTAACACTAAGCCTAACTAATTAAAATGCTTCATTTGAGAGGAGGTTCTCCATGTGGCTCCTTAAGAAAAGGGACTCTCACCAGCCAAGAGGAAGAACTGTGACATCTACAGAAACTGCACTGAAGAGGGAAGAGTTTCAGACATGAGCAGGGAGGTTCAGAGCAGATATTATGGAAAATTCCTTCATGGAAAGGCTTGTCAAGGACTGGAAGGGGCTGCCCAGGGAAGTGGTGGAGTCACCATCCCTGGGAGTGTCCCAAAAATGGGTGGATGTGGCAGATGGGGACATGGGTTAGTGGAGGGTTGGTAATCTCAGAGGGCTTTTCCAACCTTAATCATTCCATAATTCCATTCTGTTTAAGCCAAACTTTGTCTCTAGCTGGAAGTGAGATGAGATTAAAGGACCCACATTCCTGTGGGAAAAACATCTCCCCCCAAAAGGTCAAGCCTTAAATCACAGAATCATAGAATGGATTGGGTTGGAAAAGACCTCCAAGATCATCAAGTCCAATCCTTGGTCCAACTCCAGTCCCTTTACCAGATCATGGCACTCAGTGCCACGGCCAAGCTCACTTGAAAAACCTCCAGGGATGGGGAATCCACCCCCTCTCTGGGCAGCCCATTCCAATGCCTGAGCACTCTCTCTGCAAAGAAGTTTTTTCTCATCTCCA
>VWZD01008094.1:0-25992 GCA_013396695.1 Sakesphorus luctuosus
GTTTGATTTACATTCTGTAACAGTCACATACAACAAACAGCAAGCAGGAGGAAAATTCTTAAAACTCAGCATGCTGTGAGAAAGGAAAAAATGTCTGTAACTAAATGACTGTCCACTTCTGTCCCAAAAATACACTTTTCCTTTTGAAAGGATGTGCTGCATGATTTTATTTAGAAGACAGCAATGGAAAGTCATAGAAGTTGGAGAATTGACTAAGTTATAAATAAAAAAGACAAAACTAAACAACAAAACCCAATCCCTCTACCAAAAAACCCAAAGTACTTATGATGAATCTAATTCATAAACATTAAAACAATAAATACATAACATTAAAAAACAATACAGAAGTAGAAGGCATATTTACATAAGCAAGTTATGCACACTTTTTGTTTAAAAACCAACATAATACAAATAAAAGGTAGGAAAATATTTGCTTTCCTATTTCTTATACTTTTGGGGTGGACATAGGAGAAAGAAAAGACAAGACCATTGTATCTTTTCATAATTTAAGACTGCAGACAAACTCACACAAGGAAACTTGTGGACATTAGAAGCCAGCTTAAGTGAAAGCATTTGTATGTTTAAAGCCAGTAAGGTATTCATTCAGGAGAAGAGTTTAATAGTTAAAATAACATTTACATCAGTCACTTCTTACCCTGGTCCTTCTAAAGGTTCTGTGACATTTTCCTCCTGAGCAGTTAGTAAAACTTGTGACACTTTATACTGAGTCTCCAAGAGTAAAAGGGTATTGAGCTCACAGCACAGCACATTTAACAACCTGCAGAAGGACACATTGAAACAACAGCACATCAGTCAGAAATCCAGTAATGCACAGTAAGACAAAGGTTAACACGTTTATGCGATCTCGAAATAGAAAAGGGAGGGGAAAAAAGAAAAATCAACAAAAACCCAACTTGAAGTATTTGAAAAATATCCAGACACAACTAGGTCAGGAATACTCTTTTATATCCTTCTTAGCCACTCAAGTGGCACGGTCTTAAGCAAACAGGGAATGGTTCCCAACACATTTTTTATGTGCACTGAACAACCAGAGAAAATATCCACTGGTCAGCTCAGTCTGTTTTTGATTTTATATTAGAGGGTAACAAAAGTGATGCAAATTTTATAAGACATGCCATGTGAAATGGAAGGAAATTATATAATAATAGGCTGGTAAGGCAACTTAGAATCATGTTGTCTGAAGAGGAAGGCAGGCAGAAAGATAAAAAAATCTTTTGTTCAGAAAATAGGCTTTTAAGCCCCTCTGTATAACCAAATTTAACACAATTCAAAAGCAATAAAAGATTTAACGTGTAACAAAACCAAAAAATCTGCTGTGTTTGTTTTTATCCAGTGAAACACAAAACAATGGTAAATGAGATTAATAATCACAAGAGCTCAAGACAGTACAATATATGGAATTTTCTTTGATAACTTCAGGGCAAATTAATGGTAACAATACTCCAATATATTTTCATATAAATCTGACATAGAGCAATCCAAATCATGTTACGATTTTTTTTAACTAATCTGTTCAGTCTAAGACCACAACAGAATAACTTCATTGAGGGCCTCCTGTTCAAGGAAAACATTATGACTAAACATTCTTTTTACTGCTTTTATTTCCTGTTTTATCACAGTCATAAACCACAACAAATTAAGTCTGATGAGCATTATATTTTGCATTCACATAAGGCTTCATATGAACTAGAAAATACATACTATTTAAAATTTGTAGTCTGTTAGTCAATGCTTATTTTCTTCCCTGTAATTCCCAATATTCTTCTACTGATAATAGTAAAACTTCACAAGCCATTCTCTCAATAATTTAACACCTGCAAATTCACATAATTGTGGCCAAGGATTAAAGTCAAGATGATAATACGTCTTATTTTTTTTCCTGTTATTTTAAATACAATCTGTCATGGTATTTTTCAGTCCTCTTCAGGTTTTATTTATTTTACATTAACTATTTCGTGACATTGATTTGTTTCCAGTACTTTTCTGAATATGGTTAATTTCTTCTCTTAAGTATAATACATGGCAAAGATGAGTTTCCAGCAGTTAAAAACCACTTGGGAGAAGACTGGTGGCTGGGAATGCTTTATAACATCTGCTCTGATAGGCAAGGCAGAGCGAAAAAAACCAAAACAACCAATCACAAGCAAATAAAATTAGGTAGATGGGATAGTGGTAGGATAAATGACAAAATATACAAGATCTAACAGCAGCTTCTGCTTAGGCACTCAAATGAAATTTTCACCTACACAGAAAAATCCATTTAAAAATGCTATCACTGAAGTACAGATATTTGGTTAAAGGTAATATTCCATGACTTCACCATCCAAAGTCAAAAGTGTACAGACTAAAGTTTGCAACTAAAAAAAAGTCATATTGTATGTATATTTTTAACCATGCTTGAATATGGCTGTGGAGTTTTCTCTTTTTTGTTTGTTTTCAACTGTGTTTAGAACTCAGGAATTGGATCAGACTCCCCATCTCAATATCCCACATATGAAGAATACATGCTTATTAAAATGTATAAAACCTTTACAGATAGAATACAAAAAAAAAAAAAAAATCAAAGCATATCTTTTCAAGCTATATTTTAAAATTTTTTTTTGGAAAGCAGAAGATAGAATTCCTAACCTGAATACTGCTAAAAACTGGAAGATGGGCTTCGATGCAAGGTCTTGTACTTTGGAAGGACCCCATGCAACAGTGCAGGCTGTGGACGGATCAGTTAGAAGCAGCTTTGCAGACAAGGACCTGGGGGATCCTGCTGGATAACAGGTTAAACACGAGCCAGTAACATGCCCTTGAAGGCCAATGGCATCCTGGGCTTTATTTAACAGAGTGATGCCAAAAGGTCACGTGAGGGAGGTGACCCTGCACCTCTACTGATACTGGCAAGGTCATACCTGGAGTGCTGGGCCCAGTTCTGGGCTCTCCAGTAAAAGTATGACATGGGTGCAATGGAGCAGGTCCAGCAAAAGGTCAAGAAAATGATTAAGGGCTTGAGGCACCTGACATACAGAAAGAGGCTGAGAGAGCTGTGACTGCTCAGACTGGAGAAGAGTATCCTCAGGGGAGATCCTGTCAATGTGTATAGATATCTGAAAGAAAGGCCTGAAAATGGAGTCAGACTTTTCCATGATAGCCAGTGAAAGGACTAGATGCAGTGGGCATGAACTGAAAGACAGGAAACTCCATTTTAACATGCTGTGAGGGTGGGGAAAAAGTGGAACAAACTGCCCAGAGATGCTGCAGGATCACCAGCCTTGGCAATATTCTAGACCAGACCGGACAGAGCCCTGCGTAATGCTCTCTAGTTGAACTCACTTTGAGCAGCACAGTTGTACTAAACTTCCATCTCCCTTTCAATTCTGATTATGTAGTTCTGTGAACACTACTAAGATATACTATATTCCCAGGAACAAAGTGCACTGCAGATAAAAGATTATCTGAAGACAGTCTTTTATAGAACAGTAATTTTAAAGAAATTCAGAAAGAAGATGTTCCCTGCATTCCATGCATTGAGCTACAATTTCACAACTAATACTTCACTGTAGAAACCCCCAGCCTAAAAGAAGGCATTCTAACTAGTACCTGTGTATCTCCGCAAACCAACTATCTCCTCAGTTTTGATAAGTGGAATCATAATGACTGCTTTAATTACAAAAGAACAGAAGGTCCTTCATGGGATATAAACCAGGTAGTATATAAACCATGCTAATTTTTATGTTGTCTCTTTATTTTTTTTCACCTGAAAATAATATAATTTAACTGCCCATGATTTTCTCTGAGTTGCTACAAACACATATTAGGAGGATAGTTTGTTACCAAACTTCTCAGTATTTTTCCTATGAGTTCCTTTTTTTCCTCCTAAAGTCAAGTCACAAATCTCTCTTAAACACCACTTTTATTACGGGAAACCCAATTTTTCTGCAGTTCCCACTACACTCCCACACATAATTCTTCCTTACTTCTATAATTAACAGGTTCTTTCCAAAGCCGATCTGATGCTCTGTCCTCACTTCAAGGATATTTGCAAATGCTCAGCTGGAGATGAAAGATGCAAGATACTGTTCTTGAATACAACAGTTGTAACAGTGTGTGGTGGGTTGACACCAGTCAGCAACTAAGCACCCACGTAGGTGCTCACTCCCCACTTTTCACAAGCAGATCAGTGTCTAGACAGTGTCAAAGCAATGGCTACCTTCAAAAACAACCCCAAAACCCCTAGTTTTCATTACTGAGTGGGATATAATATGGTATAGAACATCTGTCTGGTCAGCTCAGGTCAGCTGTCCCAGCTACATTCATTGCCAATCTCTTGTAGACCCCTAGCCTACTTGCTGGGGACTGGGGAACAAAAAAGAAAGCCCTGTTGATGACAGTTGCTTGCACAGCATCAGTGGAAACACCAGTGTGCTATCACTACTGTTTTAGTCACAAATTCAAAACACAGCATCCATGTGGAGTGTTATTAAAAAAAATTAACTCTGTCCCAGCCAGTACACAGTCCAGCAAAAGAAGATAAAATTTCATGATTTAAGCAGCAGTCCATCCACCACAGCAAAAAAAGAAACTAGCACATCCAAAGTAAACTATACTATAATCTCTGTAAAGTATTTGTTCATGAAGCGTTCAATGGCTAACTAAATATGAGATGCTTGTGTATGTGCTGTCTTTAAGGAGTTCCAGTGATGCAACCCTAAAATGGAGGACTAAATCGGTCCTTAGTGTAAGGTTCTCTTTTGGCCTGCAGTTACTGCCTTCTGTAGATACAGGCATGGCTGATTCAGGCCAGTGCAAAATATACAGCATGACATTTGCAGATTGCTCAGCTACGGGACATAGTAAGGTCTTGTTTTTCCCTTGTAGGAAGAAATAGTAAAAACTTAAGTGGAATCAAACAAGGAATGGAACCTATTTGCAGCAGTGGGATATCCTTCTTGCTAAAAAAGTATGTATACCAACAGCGAAACCCAAAGCAAAACTTTCATTAAAGCAATTTCAGTGTTGTCATCATGGGAGACAGTCTCAAAAGATTTAACATCACTATCTGCATTACTAACTGATTTATTCGTAATTATGCCTGAGCTTCAAAGAGAACGTGGACCCAACCAGCAAGTGGCAATTACTACCAAGTGCCAGACCAGTAGAGAAAGGCAAAGGACTAGTAAAAAACCCCAAGGAAGGTAAAAGCCATTCAGTCAGAGCTGGAATGCAAAGGGCCTTTGCACGCTGCCTTAGCAGACTGAATAAAAGGCATCAGTAATGAGAAGAGAGAAGATGACACTGCACTTGGTCTTCCTAAAGGACCAAGGCTTCTAATTGTTCCACTAAAGGAACAATTGAGTTTGAAACAAAAATGTGGTTTTCTGGATATAGAAGTTACAACTCCAATTCCTGAGACACTGGAAGCTACTACCAAAGGGTAGTCATGTTTCTGCCCGTAAGAAAAGCCAGGGGCTGATGTATTCCTTATGATGTTTTCCCCATGAAAAGATTTTCAAAAGAGCACCTAAATCATTTTAGCTACCTAGTGTACCTACAAATCACACATAATGTGATTGCCAATGGTAGAAGTTTCCCTAGCTAAACAAAAATGCTTTTCATGAGCAACACTCGACAGCCTAGAGGACTCAAAAGTGTTTGAATTTCCTTAAGTGAAGAAAAACTAGTGACATCATCCGATCACAGAATCTGGTGTTTCTATTTATTAATAATGAATTGGTTTAAATTAATAAACTTAACATATTACTGTTAACATATAAACTATCAAAAATTAACTATATAACTACATGATCACAGATGATGTGGAAGCATGCCTACATAATCTTGTTGCAAATCCTCATCAATAATAATTACTGCTAATGCAGACTGTTCTCTTACCTTTGGATTATGCTACTCAAAATGCTACTTAGTAAAGAGAGAGCGAAAGAGATACTAAATCTAATCAGCATGTTAACCTTAAGAAAAAGTATGATCAGGACTCCACCTTTAGAAAACAAGACAATAAATGCTCTTCCTCTGTGTTGCAATCATTAAAATCACACCTCTGAAATTAACAATACAAATAATGCAAGTTCAGTTAAGGGAACAAACTGTTTCTTATACTGAAGCTACCTCATTATTAAAATTCAATTATATATAAGGCAGGAAGTTTACAATGCAGTTGAAAAAAAGAATGGAAAAGACATAGGGTTGTTAATTATCCGTATTTCTGAAATCTACAAAGTTATCTTTTGCCTATCACATGCTTTTTCATTTCCCAGTTCCTGTAGGATTTAATCCATTCATCTGGATTTCACTGGAGTGCCCTAGATGAAATTTTGCCTAATACGTACACCTTTGAGGCAAATTTCAAGAGGCTGATTGATTTAGATGTCAGCACAATATAAGTCATTTAAATTTCTTTCCTAAATCTTTCTCTAGGTTTGTAGGGCAACTGAAATAGATAAAATGCATTTTTATCATCTTCTGCACCCATTCAGTAAGCGAGAAAACTAGCATTATAAATAAAAAAACAAATCTACCCTGATATTTTATATGACAAAGAAAATGTGACTTAAGAATCTCAAAATATTTATTATACAAACCTGAAAATAACAAGCCAGTATGTTTTCTCCTATTTGTAGCAGACTGTAGGTTTACAGTCCTGGGGCTGATATTGATGAGTATACGACTTCAACTAATATTTACAACTTTCTACAGTTGCACAGAAACATAAATGCATTTAGATTATTCACACAGACGTGTTTTTCAGCCTTACCTTACAGACACCTAAAATAAATCTATTTTTTATTGCAGTTCAAATCACAATTCTACAAAATAGGTTATCTTCAGCTATCTCTAATGCTAGGCAAGCATACTGTGTCTTTTAAATTAAACAGTCGCAATTCATTTATCTGAAAGAAAAGGATTCACCCTTGGAGTCTTTCAGGTATGTCCCTGCAGAAAGCCAAATTCTCAAACAGAGGACTATCCTTATTGCTTGATGCCCACTAGCAAGCAGGATCTCAGTGAAGAATTGTGGGACTAACAAAGATTCTTCCAATTCAGAATATACATACAAAAGATTTTTTGACCTCACAAGATTTAGGAGTTTTCTTGATTTATTGCCAAAATAACAGGGAAAAAAAAGAGGAAATTATTTCTAGGAACAGTATATGTTATAAAAGTACTCTGTTACACAAAGGAAAGGTTTGCAAAGCTACAGACCAATTCTGAGTCCATCTCACTGTCCACAGTCAACACATATTCCCAGTAACATTGTTTCTTCTGTTTTTCATTTAAGCCAACACTGATGGAGTATCTTTGAATTTATTTTGGAGTATTGATATTTTTAGGAGGTTGATTATCAAAGTACAAATTTGTTACCCTGCCACACTTAAATCCAGCTAACAGCATGGTGTCACTAACATTCATAGAAAACGCATTTCCTGAATAGAGAGAACAGCAATATGCAAGTACCTAAATAATGCTTTTGGCAGAAACTTAAAAAATATACATTTTATGCATATATTTTCTTGGCAATCCGTAAAAACTCAAAACACATGGATGTATTCACTGTACTGAAATACTAGGTAAGTTGCCTTGATAAAAGAAAAAATATGTTACTGCTGTTTTCTTAATTCCCTTATTAATATAAGTAATAGATATTCAAAAAGCTTGGCCTTGAAAGGGAGGTAGTTAAGACTTTTAGTGTCACATTTTAAGAAAATTTTTATTTCTCGCATGCAATACATTGTAAGATCAGTCGACAGGTACACTTGTACCAAAGAAATAAAGCCAATCCTAAAATTATGAAAATTCTCTCTATTTATTAGGTTAAAAATTTACTTTAATTATTGCTGTCATTTTCCTTTCTCCAGGATTTATGCTCTGATGGCAATTTAAGTTCAGAATCTTCTAAAACAGAAAGACCACTGAGAATTCTTGCATTTATTCTTGTGCATTCAGATTTTCAGCCTGCACAAAAGAGTAGCTGAGAGAGCCTTCAGTGTTCTTTTATCAAGCAATATTGGCCAATTGGGAGACTTCTTCATTCTAAATAAGTGTAAATCTGCTCTGAAGTTGAAAGTTGAACTGATAGTTTTAAAATCTTCCTATACACAAATTAGGAACTGTCTACATAGTTTCACTTTTCTATTCCTATCTCCAACTTCTTGCCTAAAGTTTCCCTTTATTTTTTTTAATACAAATTAGTTTAAAAGGACCTTCAAATTCATCTCATCTCAGGAACACCCAATAGCTGCAACTAAAGGAATGCCAGATCAGCGTCTGTGAAACTACTAAATGTTGGCATACAGGTGTGTGAGTTCGACAGTAAATCATGACGGTGAGAAAAAGATTAATGAGGCCACAGCTTACAGGTGTCACACTCAGACAGTTTATTAAAATAATTCCATGGAGAAAAGAAGAGTACAAGGTAAAAGAAAAAAGCTAAGCTCTAACTACTCCTTAAACAATATATCTCTTACCAATTCCTATCTATAGCTTCATCCCACAGGTTGAATCACAAGTGTCCATAACTCCCATCACAGTCTTTAATTGGATGCTATTTCTGTGCAGATGTTTCTTCTCTCTCGTGAGAAAGCTCACACTCCCTACACACCTTCTCATGGGGCAGCCTGACCCAAACCTCCTTATCTTGCTTGTTTTTGCTAGTTGTTGATCTCCTTCACAGAACTTATCCTGCACCTGCTAGCAGGCCCTGGAACTTGCCCATTATTCTAAAAACCTTTTTTCTCAACTCAAGAATCTTTCTTTCTCTCCACAACTAAAGAATCATCCAAGGCCAAGATACTTTCAAGAACTTAAAAAAAACCCAACCACCATAAGCCTGAGCTAAACTACAGGTTGCTGTGGAACTAAGTATTTTACCTTGATCACATATGCCATAGTCTGTATGAATGCACTATAGGGAGCATTCTTTAAAGACTGAGAGATACTTGCTATGCAAACCATATCTAGTTTCCCCATATTTTCCCTTTGAAAAAACAATATTAACACTACAAACATCTTTAGATATACTTGTGCATTCTGGACTAAACAAAATGTGGAAATATTTATATATTTTAAGTTTTACATATATATATACACACTATTTATATATACACACAATCAATAATCAAAATAATTTTAAGTCACTGAAGCTCAGGATACACATGAAAGAAAATGTAGTTTTAAATTGCAGAAGTTGTTTAACATGCAAGTAAGTAAATTTGTAACTGTTTTGAAAAAGAAAAGCAGGATCTTACAATATAACCTGTTAAGTTAAACAGATATGAAGTTAACCTGTTAAGTTAAACAGATATGAAGTTAACCTGTTAAGTTAAACAGATATGAAGTTAACCTGTTAAGTTAAACAGATATGAAGTTAACCTGTTAAGTTAAACAGATATGAAGTTAACCTGTTAAGTTAAACAGATATGAAGTTAACCTGTTAAGTTAAACAGATATGAAGTTTAGCACTCAGCTCTGGGTGAGGCACATGTGAAAATATAAAGTATATGCCTCTGTAGGTCTCTGAACAATTAAAAGAATGTGGTTTTGGTTGTACTATTGGTAGTAAGTCTAGCAGAAATGTTTCTAGACAAATATTTCACTAAATCATTGGTTTTCAGTGCTGCAATTACAAACACCTAAGTATTTTATTCCTACATAGCAGCAGAGAAATGTAGATCTTTTGTTCTTTCTAATTTCTAAATTCTCAGATCGTTAAGCATCTGATATTATTTGATCTAACTGCTGCTGAACTTTGTATTCTTGATAGAATTCGGTCAAGGAGCAAACCAAGGCAAGGTTCATTTAACAGAGTACAGATGTCTGCAGTCAGTAGCGCTCATAAGAAAGATCACAGAACTGTTAAATGAACTGGGCATCTCTCACGTTCACATAACATAGGCTAGGGTTTGTTGCAAGTCTTAACACTCTGAATTCTGAGTTGGAAGAGACCCACAAGAATCACCGAGTCCAACTCCAGCTCCCGCAAAGGACAACCCCAAGAATCACACCATGTGCCCGAGAGCACTATTCAAATGCCTCCTGAATCTGTCAGGCTTGGTGCTGCTCAACCACCTTTTATGTTACAACTGTAAATCATGTCACTTTCTCTTAATCCCAATTAAATCAAGAAGTTCTGACAAGCTTTTTATGCAGTCAGTCTAATCCTAAATAAAGAGCAGTATTTTATTTTTCAGATCTCATCCTAGAACTTTTCATTCCTCTATAAACTGGTGGTTTCCTCCAAAGCAGCATTTACAACTTGATTCAAACAGCAACATCATTTTATCTCCCAATTCCAAACCCTGCCATTGTTCATCTCCCTCCATGCTCATCCTTACCCGCAAATTATAACTTATGGCTATTCATACATGAAATAATTTTACTGTGATATCAAAGTACAAATACAGCTGCAGAAAGCTAATGTTGAAGGACTGGGCTGTACATTGCTCAAGCAAGGTTATCAAAGTTTCTAATACTATAAAGAACAATCCAATATGACCTTGTACTTTGGTAGCACACAATATATTTCTAAAACAAATTCAAGGAGTTATATATACATCTTTGGAAAACAGAATAAAAATGCAGAAACTAATGTCAGTGTTAAAACATTATAAAGCATTTCATATTACAAAACATGAGCATGACAGTGTAAGCATATTTTAAGTGAACCTTCAGGTTCTAGAAATATTTGAGATCAAACGGTACTCTCTTCAAAATAAGTTTTCATGAAATTTGTGATAATTAAACCAACACTTAAAAAATAATTTTAAGTAAAGGGAGACCACATAGAATAAAATGATATAAGCACAGCAATTTGTTTATGTTAGTATTTTGGTATGATTTTTGTTTTATGCACTACAATGAATGTACGATACGTTTTTATAATCAAGCAGACAAAACAATATGCAATTTCTATCACTGCTTCTCATATTACAATATGTCTATTTACAGATAATAAGATTAGATTCATCACTGTTCTCATTTTGCAGGTCATTTTTCATTTAATCTTATGCTAAAAATTGCAGGAATTTTGCCTTCATACATAATAAAGCCCAAATATTATCTTGTCAGAAGTAAAATATCCAAGCATGTTATACCCTATTTAGTTAACGTGACCAGAGAATAAAAAAACTAAGCATCTTACCTCAGACCAAATATATGGGATTGTTCATAACTGAATAAGGAATGAATTTTAGCTTCTGAATTTAAAATTACAAGCCTGTCAATGATATCCTGCCAAAGGAAGAGAAAGAAAAAAAAACATGTGATCTTGGATGTCTATCTTAGGCTGCACAGTAGTTAAGTGTAAGACAAACCCCATCCAAAACACCTGCAACTGCTCATATAACTTTGAACAATTGTATCGGTATTTCTGGAAACCCAGAGAATTCCATAGAAATACTGAAGTGCCTCTACAGTGAAACATTGGCTTTCCAAAGTGAAAAAAATCATTACTTAAGATCCACCACAATTTGAAAGCTCTCAAATATTTATCACCTTCAACATACATCTATCTCCCTTGCTCCCAGTGCCTCAAAAAACTTGACTGAGCAGAACTATTCATTGGTGGACACACCAACATTGAGTAGATTGGAAAAATGAAACTCCTCATGCCATTTCCTCCTGAAATCGCCAAAACAGCATTACAAAAAAGAACTCAAAAATCCCTTCCAAACATAATATATACAATTATGATATACACTGTCCAAACAACTTAAACTATCACCAATCCAAAGCTTGTGCTAAACAAACACTTCCACATAACAGCAATTTAAAGTGCTAGCTCATTAGAAAAAAATCTGATTTTAACGGCCACTCAAGGTCACAAATTAAACTTGCCTGTGTTTTGTATATGAGAGAAAAATCTTAATGGAATGCAGTTGGACGATCAAATACAAAATAACACTAAATAAAAAAATGTTAACACCATTTTTCTGAAATAGGCCTTAATCAGTAGCTTTCCAATTACTGGTTTGTTTCTTCTTGTGAATCAAGTCCTATGAAAAAAAAAAAACCCTGAGGGTATGAGTTTTTTGTACTTTGGTTTTGATGGATTTTGTTTGTTTCTCTTTTTAATTCTGTTTAAATCCACAGACAGTGTGACAGAGAAATATTACGTGAAATACAAGTATATAGATTTTCCAGCACTTTCCAGTATGTAACTGCATGCACATAGAAAGGTTTCTATGCATGTCACTTTTCTCCATGGAAAAACACAATTCTAACACAAGACAGGAAAGATAATCTTTAAATTAGGCATCACATTTCATATTATCTTTAGGATTTCAAAATGAAAACAAAATTTAACATTAAATGATACGTGCATATACTGCCCTCATGCTGTACATAATACAAAATGCAGAAAAGATCAAAATCTCCCAATAAGAAGAAAAAACAACTTATTCTATTATAAAAAACCCAAGATTTTCTCAGGAAAAAAATGTCTTAACAGAAGTACTTATCTTTCTTTCAAAATACTTACAATAACATCTGTAGGTACTTCACGGAATGAATACACTGGTTTATTTGGGATATTTTGTTTACTCAGGAGCTCAAAAACTGCAGGGTAAGTGAGCAAGTTTATCAGAGACAAAAAAGACTAAAGAAAGAAAAAAGAGGGACAAAAGATAATATTAATCAGTTAAGTATAACCAAGCAAATGTTAGCAATTATTTGCCATTTAGATTAAGTTTGTTCTTATCCTTTACAGGCTGAACTTGACATAAACAGAGCTGCCCAAAGTAAGTCTGCATACCCTGGCAAGCATCTATGTAATCTGAAAGGACAGGAGTGTCTGTGAAATATGTGTTATCTATCACGCTGTATAGCCATTTTGAAAATTATAGTATTTCATCACATAATTCTGAAATCTAGAGACAGAGAATATTCTAAAACACATCACTCTTCCTAATCTTACTACAGTAATCAGAGACAAGAACTCATGGCCAGTATTTATGACTTTGAGTTTTGTTATAATTGTTAATCATGACTTTGTAGTGAATCCTTGGCATTGTGACCCTGCCACGCAACACAAACATCCTTTCAATCAGTCATCATTTGATTAGCACGTAATACTGATCTTGACACATGTGACAAGAAGCAGGAGTGGATGTAATGAAAATTTACAGAAAGATATGTATCATCCTATCTGAAAGACAGATATGTTTTTTTATTTTAATTAAATAAGAATAAATAATAAGAATGAATAATTTCTCACCTTCTGACAGCTTTGGTCAATAGGGTCAACTGGAGCAGATCTAGGTTGGGTCATCCTCAAATCATCTTTTCCACATTCCAAAAGAGCCCATAATTCAGTTACAAGTGCCTTTATAAAGCCTAAAACAAATTTTTGTTCTAATTATGAGTTTCATATTAAAAACCTTTTATACTACAATTCCAACTCAGATTCTCAACATTCTCTACACTGTGGATGAAAATTTCAAAAGACAGACTGCCTGAGGGTTACTGTCCCTACTATTCTCAACCCTCTAGTCAAAACTACCATTCTACAGTGGTCTCCTTTATATTCCATCTAAAATCTACAGCAACAGTTTCAAAAGACTATTACACTAGAGTAGGATGATATTTATGTAACTTCCATGTAAATGAGCTGCTGACTTTAAACAAGTTAACTGCAACAGATCAAAGACTAGATAGTATTGCCTCTGTGGTTCTAAAAATAAAAGTTCACTGTAACTCATTAATACAGTAAAACATACCACAAAGGAAAGTTAAGGACTTAAAAAAGAACTTTATAAGAGAAGCAGTACTAGCTGAATTTAAAACGTTAAATATTTAAAGAGAAGGGGAATGATAGTCATCTAACTCTCAAACCTCCAAATCTAAGTTATAGGCTTAACAGAAATGTTACATAAATTCCACAACCTTTCAGGGTTGAAAATCAATGCTGTTTGGTTTATAATTTGTCTTTGGTGCCAAGGGCCATAAGAAGCAATTTGGCTGAGAACCTTAAACAGGACAGATGGGGAACTCCGCAAGTAGATCTGCTCCCTGCTTTCTGAAAAATCCCAGAGGCATAAATAATATGAAACTAAACATCAGTCTTCCTCACTAGCAGAATTTGTGTTCCTTTCTGACAATCTTTCGGTCAAGTCATCTTAGTTACACACCAGACACTTTTAGATACTCAGAGAGAAGATTTGCAACTTTTGTACTTCATGGACTTCCTTAGCAACTTGAGATAGTACCTTTATTTTATTGATGAGATTCTGGGTTTTGATATAACAACTACTTGGACTGCTTGTGATACGGTAACAGTTGAGTTACGTAACGTTGAACCTGAAGGGCCTTTGTGCTGTGGGTTGATATATAAGAATTGTCAATTCAGACAATCTCTTTTCCGTCTCACTACTCTATAAGTGCACCAATGGCATTCAGGCCTTTGAAGTTCCTCGCTCTTTGAGCAGTCAGTAACCATGGAAACGTACACACCAATTACAGACAGCAACAGTTATTAATTCTGATCTGCAGATCAATAAGAAGCACATGCACATTGTTCCCAACTTATTTTTATAAGGTATAAATGTCTTCAGACATACAGGAAATTTCTGGAAATCGAAACCAATGAAATCCAAAGATTTTGCATAATTTCAAAAAAAAACCCAAAACAACCAAACAAACTCCAAAATGTGGTGTAAAGATTAACGAATTACTTGACAGTTGGAGAGAATACATTTACATTAAGAAATTAACAGATACTTAAGCAGTCTTTGTTTATACCGTGTAATTATTCCCCTCAGTTGACCTTTTTAACACCTTTCTCACTTTTTCTAATATGCAAGACTGCAGCATGTAACTATTCATAATAAAATCATTCTTCAATTTACCTGAACTCTTTAGAGCTACTGCACCCATTGGTGTTGTTGCCATTTGTGTAACAATCACTCTGTTACCAAACTCTTCATATTCATTTGTCTGTTGATAACAAATATAGAAGTGCAGTGTTAGTTTTTCAGAAGACATGAAACTCTCAAATGATCTCTTAAATACTGATCTTTCCTACACTTGTTTACAGAATTTAATCCACTTCATGTTTAGACCTGAACAGTTCATAGATATTATCCTCTACAGACTTACCAGGGTCAGTTTCCAAACTAAGTATCTTTAAAAAATTTAAAAATAAAGACTCTGGTTGAGATATGTAACATTAGCAAATAAAACCATTGGTATTATAATGTTTCTTTCACACATTCAGTAGGATGCCTGTGACATTAATTTTTTACCCTAAAAATGCTTATTATCTAATTTTTTTGTTATATTTCAAGGATTGTCTAGAATATCTAGATCTCAGTATCACCTACCAGCATGGTCCAAAAAAATTTGCATATAGAAAGAAAAAATCTTTCCTAACATTTTAAACTTTACAGTAAAAAGTCTGAGAAACTAAATATATATGCCCAACATTGTGAAGATAAGCAATATCCACCAAACTTAGATTCAGTGTGACACCAATATTAAACATAATCTACATTTTATATTCAGTTTTGCAAAAAAATAAATTACAAAATGGTTTCTGGATATATTTTTTGTTTTATTTTATAATAGTCACTAAAAAAATAAAGGAAAACCATATAGACTCTATAATGCTTACCTGGAGTTTTTTTGATAAACTGCTGAACATGAAATTCACACAGTCATTCAAGGCACCTGTACTGTGAAGCAGAAATAATCCTTTGGGTGTGGCAGAAAAATTTAGCAAGGCATCTAACAAAGTCTCTTCCCATAGCAAACTGCAAGAGTAACAAAATAGTAATTAAAAATGTTATGTAAAAAGGCATGGGTAAAAAAGAAAAAGTACAATTTCTATTTTTGAAATTCAAACAACTTCACTCACTGCACAAAATGCTTACGTTTTAGGTTTAAGTTAGTTTTAAAAAGTCTTGGGGGAAAAGGTAATATATATTAGACTGTATTTTGTGCAAACATTCAAACTCATCCTGGCAGAACTAAGGCTAAGCAGCAACACAGAACAGAAAGATGATGTAATGGGGAACCTGAAAGACCTATGCCATCCTTAAACATATGTATGACTTACTTTCTGATTCTATAGAGTCATAAGGTATTAATGTGGCAGTTACAATTTGGAAAAGCAGGCCTAGAATTTCTCAGCAATATAAAAACACCCTGAGAAACACATTTGAGGAGCTAAAGGCTGCTGCTACAGACGAGTACAGAATTATGAAGAAAGGTGTCACATTTACACAATAGCTTCATGTATTAAGAGCAATAAATGGAAAATATTTTCTACAGACATGGCAGGAAGACCAGCAATTGAAAGAATAAGGTATGATGATACTTTCTGCCCTACAAAACATTCTACACATTACAAAGAAAAGTAAAGCAATTACACCACCTTTGACTAGGCACCACCCCTGCAGGTATCACTAGACTTGTGATTCTACTTTTCTAAAAGCATTTGCTTACTTGATGCTCATTTCCCATTTTTGACTCACATCATCAGCAACCAGCATGCAGCTTCTCCAGCAGCACTGACCCATCACCTCAAAATTTAATCACTTTGGCAGAATCCCCACCTGACATGTTCAGAAGCAAAAATTTCACCCAGAAAAGAAATCAGCATGTCTTGCTCCATAGTTAAATGAAAATTTTAGATGCTAGGAAGATATTGTTGCTTACGTCAATGGTAGTGATTAGAAACGTCCTTGTCAGTCAGAGCTCTGCATCCAAGATTTCTTTTTGCTACTACATTTGAATTTCTATAATCATCCACATGCCACCACCATGGGCTAAAATAGTAACTGCTGAGGTGTCTTTACAAATTATACATTAAATTTATGGTGAAGTATAAACCAGAATCTACTTAACTAGTTTCTGCACTAACACCAACATTGCCCTGAATTTTTGGACTCCCAATTATTTGTGTATTTCTCATCTTAATGCAAACAAAAGGGACATTAAGTTTTAGTCTAAAAGGAAGGATGCCTTTCACTTGAAATGTATAAGGCTTTCAGAAAAAATGCTGCCAACCCAGCTACATAATACTTTGAAGGTGTAAATACGGTTCAGCGGAACGGCATTTTAAATTAGCACCACATCAAAGTCGTAAGATAAAATGACAACTATTCTGTCCTTTGCTTTCCAATTCCCATTTTCCTCAAAGCAAATTCTGCAGTCAGAGAGAATCACCTGTAAGTCATTTTTATACTACTCTCTAAGGTAAGAAACTCCTCAAAGGTCAGGAACAAATTTCTAACTCTACTGAGACCTATGCTAAGATGATTTCACTCCTTCTACCTACCACTACCCTTTTAGAGAAAAAACTGCCCTGGTTTTGGCTGGGAAAAGCTGTGAACACCTTTCCCTCTTAGTAGCTGGTGCAGTGCTGTGCCTTGGTTAATTTAAGGATGAGAATAATGTTGGTAACACACTGATGTTTTCGTTGTTGCCAAGTAGTCTTAACCAAGTCAAGGACCTTCCAGTTTCCTATGCTGTGCAAGTGAGCAGGGGCACATGAAGCCACGAGTACAGTTGAGCAGAATTGGCCAAATGGATATTCCATACCAGAGACAATTATGCTCAGTATATAAACTAGGGGAACTTTGGTCAGGAGGGGACAATCCCTGTTTGGGGATGAACTGGGAATCAGTCTGGGAGTGGTGAGCAGTTGTGTCATGTACGTGTCACTAGTTTGTCTTGTATGTTATTTCTCTCTCTCTCCTTTTCATCACTATTATTGTTATTATTATGTATACTTTGTTTCAATTATTAGACTGTTTGTATCACTCAATGAGTGTGGATTTCTTTCTTTTTTTCCTAGTTCTCCTCCCCATCCCACTGGGATGTGAGCAGCTGTGTCGTATTTCTTTGCCATCTGGGATCAAACCACAACAAAGATATGGGGTTAAAAGATGTCTTAATTGTGGGTAAAGTCGCAGTGTGTGTTCCCACTTGTACATGTGCATAAATTAAGCATCAACTTACATGTTTTTTGACTCCAGACTTATTGATGAAGTTGAGTCCACATCAGTTACAGGAGTAGGTACTCTTTCTGAAAGCAAACTTGTCTATAAAATAAAAAATAAATAAATATCTCCTTACTGTTTATTTACATCACTTTTAAACTCCAGGTCTTGCTAATTCTCGTGCCATATATTAAAGAAAAAATAAAGAAAGTGATCAGGTTGTAGTCTAATTTTTGGCACAGAATACACTATTATATTACAATTTTTATTCCATAAAAGCTTATTTTTTTCCTTCTTCCTCAAGTATAAACAATGTTAAAGCTAGCACATTTTTTCATTTTTTTATTAGAATTCTTAAATAAAACCTCTTTACTTTCTAACTGGAGATTTCTGGAGTAGATATTGGCACTTTAAAAAATCATAACATGACTCTTTACTCCATTTCTCTCACAGGCAATGGAAATAACAGACTCTGGAGTCAACAATGCAATTCCAAATTTATTGATTAATTCTTCCACTTTTTATTTTACTTAAAGGATATAAATTTATCTATACTGGACAAATATAGAGACAAATATATACACATATTTTTATACTTCATGGAGTTTATAGTTTAAATGATACTTGAAAATAACTGGTGTTATGGTTTTAGGAATAAAAAGCAAATTGCACCATTCAAATTAAAGTAAGCAGTCATTAATTTACTCTCTTATAAACATGATGTAATAAATCCACAAAAGATCCCTCTGTTAAAACTAGTCAGTTGTGCTGGATCTGTTTTCTCCTCCTATTATCATCTGTATAAATTCTGTCTCAGAATTTCATCAGAATCTGTCAAGAAAAAAATTGTTTCTCCACCAGTCTTAAAACTCCAAGAGACATGTAAAACAAAAGAAAAGAAACTACCAGTTTATTCATTAAAAAATTGACACTACTGCTTGTAGAGAGTCCATCAAAGTCCATCATTTTTGCTACACTGTAAATGGTGCAACATTTTATAAATTGTGGATGTTTTGAAATTGAACAATGATAAAAAGTAATAACATGATGTTAAAAATATGACTTTCCTGTACTATCTTGTTGATTCCTGAAGTCCTGACTGTTGATTATAATTCAGTCTCAATTTGACCACAAAACTGACGTGAAGATATGGTGTTTTGTCAGTTAAATGTTTCCACTTGTTTTCATTCAACACATTCAGTTTACTTGGCTTCTATGTGTCAAGATAATTCCTCTAAATGATGTTCTATACCATAGTAAAGGATTTTAATGTGCAAAGAAGTATTTTGTACATATAAAAATGTGTTTTAGAGCAAATAACTGGAAATGCCCATCAGAAGCTTTTAACAGTTTGCCTGTGATAGACATTAAATAGAGCAACAGGTTAGTTCAAGTCACACTGACTAGTTACACAATAGGAAAGCATAAAAAGATGGACAGATTGGTGATTTATGTAAATTATAGCACAATTCAAGTGAACTAAACTCCTTCATTCAAGAAAAATACTCCAGTTTTCAATGCAAAGAAGAATATGTTTCAAAACCAACATTCCTTGATGAGAAACAGTTTCCTGTTATGCTTCTAATTAGTAAGATATTTATTTACAATAAAAATGTGACAATATTTGTATTTGGAGCAGTGAGAAATACCCACAAACTGGTGATTTAAGTCTCTTCTATTTATGTTCTATCTTTCTGATACTGTCTCATCTCTTGGAAATAATTCAATGGCATCCAACAATTTAAATCAAGTATTTGGAATCTACACGTTTTTCTCTGTATCTCTCACTGAAACAAATTAGTTTAACTAAAAATTACTAACAGCGTATCTCAGGAGTCTCTCCTTTCAAAATATCCCAAACTAAGAGCAAAGACAAGATCTATGGTGGACAGTGGTTATCATGACATCAAGTACAATGAATGACAGGTCTACTGATGCACCTTTAGAGTTTCTGTTTTAACTTTAAGGCATATTTAAGACGTAAGAGTCTCAAATTAGCTTCTGCTAGGTTCACGTACAGAAGGAAAATTTACAAAGTAGAACTTAATTTGCACATTTTCACGCACTATCTCATTACTCAAATATAATCAACCTGAAGCAAAGGACAACTATTACACAAGCCGAACCTTTTACAATAAGATTTTTCCTAGTCTCCCCAATTTAAAAATCAAGAGTTACCTTTCTCCAGGCCTCTGCAATAGATTCATGCAAGCCATAAGGAATTATCATCTGCAGGCCTTCACAAGTTCTGTATATTTGACGACATACAAAAATGAAAGCTCCTTTAACAACTGGCAAAAGGTCGGATCCAGATAAGAGAGAAATGTCATCACGAAGAAGTTTCTTTGTGAACTGAACAATTACATGAGCAGCTGTAGGACTAGAAATAGAAGAACACTTAAAACGTTGTTTCATAGTTATCAATAAACCTTGAAGCAAATCCTCTGACTAAACTTCTCTTTTTCTAGAGGAAAAGAAACTACGGAAAAAGACTTGACCCACAATGGAGGGACAAGCTACATTATAACTTACATCAGTCAGGAAAAAAATAAACTTACAGCAAATGACTTTACTTTGGCTAATAGGTCTGCACAATGCAGTTTCCCCTCCAACCCATAAGATCATGAACTACACAGATTCTGTGTTTTATAGGAGTCCAGTTGGGAAGAGTAACCAGTCATTCTTGCTTCTGCTTAACTAGTGTTAAGTTTATTACTACAAGGTAAAATTTTTCCTTGTTCTTACTTTCCCCGATCCAAGATGTCCTTCTCAAGTATTCTACATTTGCAATGAGAGGCACAACTCCTTCTCCAAAATACTTCCGCCCCCCTTCAAATCATAATTTTGAGACTTCTCCACTTAGAAGACATACAGTCCAAACATCTTCATGACCTGCAGCTTAGCTATTTTTCAAGGCTCATCTCAACTTCATTGCTGATTCAAGTTTTAGCATCAGCTAATATACTACCCATAGGATCTCCCACTGATCCTAAACTAGGNCTACATTAAATCTATTCTTTAGGTAGATTTGGTTGATTTTAGTATTTATTCCAAAAACAAAGGAAAATTGAGAAGAGAGGACATTGGTCTGAACAGTAGCTCTGTGAATTTAATGGAAATACATTCACAGAGGGGAAAGCTCCTACATGAATTAAAAAAACAAGTAAAACATAGAAGTTTCCCTTATTATAAGTATTTCTTTACATTGTCATTTCACCTGGTTCTACATATACCTCCCTAAGACATTCTCTAAAACACTTAGTACTTTACTTTATAATCATATATTTTACTCCAAACAAAGTCTATCACATTATAGACAAATGAAAGAAGAGAAAATGAGTCTCGTAAGAATAATGCAATTCCTAAAAGTGCTCACTAATGTAATTCATTAATGCACTCTTACCTATCTTTGCCATTTTTTTCACTTCCTCCATAAAGAAGAAGAGAAAGACCATCTTCTGAAGCAGCAATCCTTGCCAAAATATCAGCTACATCAAATAAAGTGGTTTCAAGACAATTTATACACACCTATTTGAAAAAGAAGAAAAATAAATTTAATTTCAATGTTTTTGTGAAAGCCCTTTTTAAAATCTGTCTTAGACACCTGAAGGTCATCTTTCTGATGATTTCTTAATGACTTATACATAGTAAGTAAACAGCCTATGTTCAAATGCCCTCTCATAGAAATCTGCATCACAAATCGAATTAATTGTCACTTTTAATGATTTTGGCAGACATTCAATGATGCAGCAGTATAGAGAAGAGACATTTCTAAATGCCTTCTTCTCTCTTCCCATCAAGAATGTTGAAAGGCTCTTGATATGTCATTTAAGGGTGTAAGAACAATAGTAGAATCAAGGTGAAAAACATGCTAACTCCCTCACTGATGCATTGGCAACTCTGACTAGAAATGGAACTCCAGTTCCCCAAAAGATCTTCTACATCTACCTCACCTGAGGAAGGCTGCCTCACTGGAGCAAAGAAATAGTCCTCTACCAATTTCTTATTCACTTCAGAGCACTGTACAGCCACAGCTAGGCTGTAATCAAGTCGACTTGAACATTTAACACTGGTATTCAGACTATTTGGTATGGTACTACCCAAATGTCATATTTGCCATTACTTATTAATAAGTGATATGAGTATTCCAAAGGTACACAAGCAGAACTAAGTGCTCTATGAAGAGCCTGTCAGGAAGCTCTGTAATGGATGAGAAAATGGGAGCTGAACATGGTAAGTCAGGCACAGGCAATGGTTTGTCATCAGATAGGCAGGCAGTCTCACCATACCCAAGCAAGATCCAGCGATAGTGACCTGCTTCACCTGAACAGTCCAGATCCCCAGTACAATGATGAGGGAGATCCAAGGTTAAGCCAGGAAACCAAGCTGGTGAGATGGGGTCAGCTCCAGACACGGTGACCAGGATCAGACACAGCCCAATGATCACTATGCAACTGGATTTACACTGAACAGGTAGGACTTGGGTAAAGTAAACCAAGAAATACTGTCTGAAGGTCAAGGTTCAGATCAATAGGACAGTGGGCTTCACTGCTGCTACAAGATAGTACAGGCAGGGAATGAGTACATAACAGAGATGTGCCAAGTGCCTGACAGTAGCTGCAATTCTTCTGCAGGACTGAATGCAGCGTCCTAAAGGTTCTCACCAAAGCTGTTTCTGTCCATATGGCTCAGTACTACAGCACAGATATCCAGAGCATACCTTCTCACACAGGGACTGAGAAACACTCCAAATTCCTAACACTTATGCATAAATGGACTCAAAGAGAAGGACAGTTTGCAAAGTGGGAAGTCTTCTTTGGTAGCTTCCCCCTATCCACACCCAGAAAAATACAGTGGAGTCAACAGTGAGATGAATTTCAGCCAATAAAGAGTTAGGTGGGATTACTATTCTCAGTAACACCTGTTACATATCTAGTACATCAGAATAGGCAAGAAAGCACCACTCTCCTGAAGGTAAAGTCCATTGCTTAAATCTTTTCCACTTTTCTGTTATTCATGAATGATAGCTGGACTCACAAGAAAAATTATTTTAACATACCATTCAAGCCGGCTCCTACTCCTTCTCTTACAGGTAGCTAAATATTTTATATAGTGCAAAGAATTAAACCAAATAGTCTTCCTACTTTAAAATAGAAGGAATGTACTATTAATGCTGGTGGGTCAAGACAATCCAAGAGAAAAAAATAAAACAAAATTACTTTGCTCTTTTTAGTTAAAATTTTCAATGATGGGGGGTTAAAAATCTTCTTGACCTTTTATCTACAGGCTACAAGGTAACATCTTCAGAATCCTAAGAGAAGAACATATTGGGCTGTCACTGCTCTTTCCAGGGTGTTATTATTTTACTTTCCATGTGGAACATGAAAAAAACCCTTAAAAAAATAAAAATAAATCCATTGTACTTTGTTTATTTAAAGTGTGAACACAATCTTCTGCACTAGGTATGCTTCAGCAGCAACTCCGAGGTTGCAGAGCCCAAAAGGTCAATACTGCTGCCCAAATCCTCCTGACAACTCCTGCTCATGGCCACCGAGTTTATCCTCCCCTCTCTACTAGAGATATGCAATACAACTCTCCTTAAAAGACAAGTAAAGTTTGCATTTATCCAAGTGAACTCAGAGCTCAAATGTAAAATAAGAGCATTGTGGTTGCTCATCAGGCCCATTGTACGACCAAGGAGTCCCACAGGCTGGTCCAGTGCTACCCACCCCTCAACTCCAACAAGCGCAGCCATAACCTTCCCTTTGATATGGGCATGGTCCAGTATTAGAGTCCAGCATTAGGATTCCTGGATATCTAAGAAGCACCAATGACTTCACTGGGAAACAAAACCAGTTCAAATTCTTGTAAAACAGAAAGAATGTAATTCTGTCTTATTCTACCTTTTCTAGTTATCAGTTTGCCACATGAAATACAAAAAAAGTGCACTTTTGTTAGAACAAATATGACATATTCCAGATTCACAGCACATACCCAACCTCCTGCAGCTACACTGCATTAAATATTCCTGGACATGAACTATTTTTTATCAGCGCAGTTACTAAGGCACAGAAGGGCTTAGAGTTTGTTAAGAGTTCAGCTACCAGTGAGAGACAGCTGAGCATGACAGAAAAAAAACAAACCAAACAAAGAAAAAAAAGGATGCTAATTGTTGAGATAATTTATTTTTTAATTACTAATGTATAATAAAGAAGACAGACAGTTGTATACACTTTAGAATATCATGAGACCACAGAGATTGCCTGGGGTATTACACAGGCCTTCACCACAGCAAATCAATGAAGTACGGTCTTAGTATGGTCTTTCGGTATCATTGTTCAAAGCATATGCATGCTCAGTCATTTTTTGTACTTAAATTTATTTCTACTAAATCTTGGTTATGTACAGTAAATACTAGACAACATGAAGTGTTAATCTTCAAAAAATATCCATAGTTAGTCATATAATAAAATGTATAAGTAATGCTACTGTAATCAGTACAGAAGAGCCCCCAGAAGAGTTGTTGGCATGATCAAGTTTTGCAGGACTATGGTTTTAAGCTTTAGAGAAATACATACATCAAAATATTTACTTGTAACTGTTTACACTTTTGAAAGAGCAGTGGAATATTTTTATATAGGTAAAAATATTTTCAGGAATTACTATGGGAAATGTGTTCTGTAAAATAAACTGCAATGAAAAAGTCAGCAGAAGGATACTGACAAAATTCAATTTTAAGAACCTAGATGAGGTATTTAACTTAGGGACCCAAACTGAGTTTTAGGAAGTAAATTTAAAACTTCTCAGCCATTATTTCTATCAAAGTCTCTTCATGAAAGGCAGCTCAGGCTCGTTCATGGGCATTTCAGACCTACAGCCTGTCTTGAGACTCAGGAGTCACTAGATCAATTAAATCATCTTGGTCAAAACACTATAGCACATGATAAAACTATACAGAGATTTTCAAGGACCTAAAGACAGATAATGTTTCCCAATATTTTTATAATTCTTATGGAAGTGTTTAAAAAAAACCCCAACAACACAACATCCTCTTCCTTTTATCAATTCAGAAAATAGTGTTTTCCCATGAAGAATTCTTTATTATATTTATCATACTTACTGAGAACATTCAACTTCAAGTTGCCAACTGAATTTAAAAATAAAAATAGGTTGCCTTTCAAACAGCAGCTAAAGCAAATATTCATTCAAGAAATATGCAAATGACATCAGAAAAAGCCCAAAATCAATAAAAAAAAGCAACGCATACTACGATACCTAATGTAGAAAATACCACAGAAGCCACTATCTCATGTGAGTAAATAAATCTAAACAGGAAAAAACAGAAAAATCATAATATTCTACAGATGTAAAAATTTCTTGGAACATTTCTACAAACCTCTGTGCCACTCAGCAAACTTTGAACAGGATGAAGTAGGGCATCTATCACTGCATCTGTGTATAAACATTCAGCAACACATCCTGTTTGATCACAAAAAACTTGAAGAATCTCCATAACAAGACCTTCTGGAGAATAATTGTCTGGTGAACACAAGAAATATTTATTTATATTTTAACTTATAGAAATATCTCTATGGTTTATGTAGTTGCTTCTGAATTATAATTTTGTTAACATGGAGGAAGGAAGTGTAAGGGAGGAATGGAAGAGAAAAATCTATACAAATAACAGACACAAATTAAAAACTGCAAAATAAGTTATCACATGCCTCATTATAATTACACGATAACAAATAATGAAAAAAAAGCATTTACCTGTATGTGCTGTCAAAGCTGACTTTGGGTAACTTGGAGAGTAATAAATAAGCTGAGTAAATAATACCAATATATCGGTTGTGGATACACTACCTGTTAAAATAAAACCCACAGGAAAGTAATCTGCAAATTAAAGTACAACTTGAGTTTCCCAAATAACATAGATTTTGTCAATATATGTAAAGAATGCTTTGCTGTATTGAGGAAATCAACTGTGTACAAGTGATAAAGCCATGGGACTCCACTAAGGTCTTTCATG
>VWZD01008099.1:3744-22931 GCA_013396695.1 Sakesphorus luctuosus
CTTCCCTTTTTTTTTCTTTTCCTCCTTCCATTTCAGCTCCCTTTTCCTGTTTTCCCTCCTTTTTTTTTACCTCCTCATTCTTCTCCCTCATCCTCTTTTGGTTTTTATCCCCTTCCTGTGGCTGGGCCGTGCCAGATGGGCCATTATTCCCACCCATCCCTATTGATGATCCATCCCGGGGCTGGATCCCTCCCTGCTCCCGGCCCTGGGCAGGTTGCTGGGCTGTAACAACAAGGGATTTTAATTCCTGAAGAGCGTCAGGGCCAAGCCTGGGCTGGGAGGGGACTGGAGCAGCCCCAGCCTCGATGCTCTTGGCAACTGGTTCAAACTGGGGCAGCTCTTTAATGCCCTTCCAGCCTGGCACTGCCAGAGCATCCTCGGCATCATCTGCTGCAGGATGGGCTTGGCCCACAGCAAAACTTGCCCAGGTTGACCCTGAGAGACCCCAAAAATGTGTGGAATAATGAACAGACACAAACCCAAGAGCCAACAAGGGGGCCAGGGGGGAGGGACTGGCTCATGCTGGGGCTGGAATTTGCTGTAGTGTCCTGTTGGGAAGTGGAGTTGTGCGTCCCCTTGTTGTGATCCTTCTCTTGGGGTGTTTTGGGGTGACAGGCACAGAGAGTGAGCAGCACCTCAGGAGGCTGGGATTGCTCTGGCATCTCCCTTGGGAGACATGGAGGGAAATTACAGCCTTGGAGCAGTTCCTTTCAAGGCAGAGGCTTTTCAGGAGTGGCCAGGGGGACTGTGTCCAGCTGGGTGCTGGTTCCTCTTGGATGAGCTCCTTCAAACTGCCCTGTGTCCACCAGGCTGCTGGGCTTTGGTGACAGGTGAGCCCCAAAAGGAGAGCAGCTCCTCCATGGTCCAGCCTGTGGCATCCCAGAGGCTCCCAGGCTGGGGGAGGAGCCTGGTTATGGTGATGTTTTGGCTTGTGGTTGAGTGTGGCACCTTGGCATCCAGCTGTGCAGGTGCCACCTGTTGCTTTGGGCTTGGAAGGTGGGCAAGTAACTGGGCAGCTTGTCCAGCTCTCCTCAGTGGTGTGAGACTGGCTGGAATTTGCTCAGGCACACTGGCCTGGCAATGTGGCACCAGGAATTTTGGGGGTGGGATGCATCTCTTGGAGCAGGCAGGAGTGGTCTCCTGGCAGCTGAACATCTGGACTGGACCTGGGCATCTTAAAATAGCTGCTCTGGGAAACACTGGTGGGTTTTAAAGATGGAACATGTCCAGTTTTCTGGAACGGTGCCCACAGTGTTTGTACTGAGGGCAGTGTCAGCCATGGGCAGGGGGCAAGGGAAAAGTTCAGGGTCTCAGTGACCCATCATTGCCATGCCCTTGGGTCCTCCTTCCTGGCACGGGGTGGGGCTGGCTGGACACGGAATGGGGGGAATTCTGCTCTTTCCCTGCAGGGATCTTCCAGCTGCATGCCCAGCCATGCAGTCCCTGGTGGCAACTGGGGACAGGAGCCTGTCCAACACCTTGTCCTGAGCTGGATTTGGTTTGTTGTCCCACTGACCATCCCTGTCTGAGCAGCCCCAGGAGATAGGAGGCTCCTTGTGGGACCAGCTGTGGGTCTTCTCTTACCCTCACAGTTCATATTTCCAAAAATATCCCTTTCCCTGCCTTTCCCTCACTGTGTCTGGCCCCAAACTACTCAAGAAACCCAAGTGGTTTGCAGGGGCTCAGGGTGTGCCTGTGCCATGAGCAGGACCAGAGCTGGAAGGTCAGTAGTGGAAGATTGCTGGTGAAATCAGGGTGCTGATGTCTTCTTCCACCTCCTCCTGCCTCCTGACCCTGCAGGATTTGGCCCAAATCCCCTGGGTGTTTGGGGCCATCAGCTGGGGCTGCTTCCATGTGCCCACCTGGTGCTGAGGCTGGTGGTACCTGTCCTTCCAAGCATCCTCCTTGAGCTCATCCCAAGGAGGGGGAAGACTTCATAAAATCAGCTTCCAGCTGCTGATCAGCTCCCAGAACTTGGCTCTGTGTGTGTGGCTGGTTCAGGAAGCTCATCCAGGATATTGGGAGAGGTGGTCCAGCTCTGCTGTGCTCAGAGCATCAGAAGTGAACCATCTGAGAGCGCAGGACAGTGCTTTGGTCGGAGCTGATGGACTACACGCAGGCTTGGGAATGCTGATCTGGGTGGCCCATGGATGAGCTCATGGCTTGGCTGGATCTTCCATGGATTGGGCTGCCTCAAAACCCCCCACTGCTCAAGCACATCTTCTCACAGCCAGGCTGCGGAGGTGTTTGGTGGCTGTTACCCCATGGGAAGTCTTGGCAGTGGTTCCCGCGTGTCCATACCCCAAGGCTGCTCCATGGGGAGCTTGGGAGTGTAACCATGGCCAGGTTGGGAGCACAGTTGTGTGAGGTTGGGAGTGGAGCCACTGTCAGGTTGGGAATGGAGCCGCTGTCAGGTTGGGAATGGCAGTCACAGTCAGGTTGGGAATGGCAGTTGCAGTGAGGTTGGGAATGCAGTCACAGCCAGGCTGGGAATCCAACCACAGCCAGATTGGGAATGGCAGTCACAGCCAGGTTGGGAATGGCAGTCACAGTCAGGTTGGGAATGCAGTCACAGTCGGGAATGGCAGTCACAGTCAGGTTGGGAATCCAGCCACAGTCAGGTTGGGAATGGCAGTCACAGCCAGGTTGGGAATCCAGCCACAGTCAGGCTGGGAATGGCAGTCACAGTCAGGTTGGGAATGCAGTCACAGTCGGGAATGGCAGTCACAGTCAGGTTGGGAATCCAGCCACAGTCAGGTTGGGAATGGCAGTCACAGCCAGGTTGGGAATCCAGCCACAGTCAGGTTGGGAATGCCAGCCACAGTCAGGTTGGGAATGGCAGTCACAGTCAGGTTGGGAATACAGCCATGTCCTGGTTGGGAACAGCAGTCACAGCCAGGTTGGGAATGGCAGTCACAGTCAGGTTGGGAATCCAGCCACAGTCAGGTTGGGAATGGCAGTCACAGTCAGGTTGGGAATGGCAGTCACAGTCAGGTTGGGAATACAGCCATGTCCTGGTTGGGAACAGCAGTCACAGCCAGGTTGGGAATGGCAGTCACAGTCAGGTTGGGAATCCAGCCACAGTCAGGTTGGGAATGGCAGTCACAGTCAGGTTGGGTGTGGCAGTCACAGTCAGGTTGGGAATACAGCCATGTCCTGGTTGGGAATGGCAGTCACAGTCAGGTTGGGAATACAGCCATGTCCTGGCTGGGAGTGTAACCATGGTCAGCTTGGGAGCACAGTCATGTGAGGCTGGAAGTGCCACCAGGCAAGGTTGGGTGTGTTGTCCATCTCCAAGGATATTTGTTTAGCTTTCCCCAAGGAAAGCAGTCCCAGCTTGCTGGATGCACTTTTGGAAAGCCCCCTGAAGGGATGGCACGGTTGGCCATGGTGGAGCTGGGGGTCCTGTTCCCACCCAGCCATCCAGCCCAGGGCAGTGTGGTCAGGGCTGTCCCTGCATCCCAGCCTCCCTGTGTGGCCATGACTTGCAGAGGCTCCTTTCAGGAGGTTTCCTTGGAAACCTGACAGCCAGCATGAGGAGGGAGCATTCCAGAGACAGCTCCAGCCCAGGCGGGTGCTGACCAGGGCAGAGCTGGGAGAAGCAGCTTTCCCTGGGCATGAGCTGCCCTGGCTTGGCATGGGGAAGTGGGATGCTCTGGAAAGCTCTCCCCAGCTTCTGTCTGATTCCCAGAGAGGCTTTCCCCTCTGCTTGGGGCACCTGCAGGCCTTAACCCAGTGCTTTGTCTTCGCAGGAGCAGGAAGATCCAGATCCGAAACATCCCTCCCCACCTACAGTGGGAGGTAAGAAGTGGTTGATCCCAAAAACAACCTCGTTCATCTCCCCCTCCATCAGCAGGAGCTGTGCCATTGGAGCACGTGGTCTGCACCTGGGCCACCTTTACCTTCCCAGTAACCCCAGGAGGGAGCAGGAACTGGGCTCCAGCTCCTGCCTGCTTGTGGGTCGTGGAGTTGTGGGGCAGCCTTGAGTGGTGGGGCAGCTTTGGGGTGGTGGGATGGAGGTGAGTGAAGGCTTTTAAGGAGTTGGGTGATGCTGGACGCTCTTTGGAGGGTGTTTGTGGGTGGGCTGGGCTCTTCCCTGCCTGTTTGGAGCCTCACCTGCCTGCTCTGCTGCTCTCCCCAGGTGCTGGATGGGCTGTTAGCTCAGCATGGGACGGTGGAGAATGTAGAGCAAGGTAAGATGGTCCAGCAAGGTCCTCATCCTGCAGAATTCCCAGCGCTGCTCCCCAGCTCTGCCGGCACCACAGGGAAGGGAAACCCACTGGGGTGAAACCTTGTTGTCCCAGTAGTACTGGGCTGAACTGGTGTTCCCTTTGGACACAAGCCCTGCTGGCAGAGGTGATGCCACCCATCCAGTGGGGGGATGGCATGGACCATCCATCCTCTATCCCCAGAGGATTCTCTGGTCCTTGGCCAATAAAAATGAGCTGAATGTAGTTTTGGGGTCCACTGGTGGATCAGGGATATCCAGCCATGCATCCTGCTTGGATCCAGCCTTGGCACCTTCTGGTCTTGTTCCAGCCCAGTCCTTGTGCTGGGGGAAAAGCCAGTGCTGGGGTGCACAAGCTCCCACCAAGACACCACCATCCCACTATTCCCAGCTGTATCCCCCCTCTGGAGTGTCCTGGGAGCAGTGGAGACATCTCCTCCAGCCCTGCTCTGACTGTCCTCCTGCTCCCCCCCAGTGAACACAGACACAGAAACAGCCGTTGTCAACGTGACGTACGCGACGAAGGAGGAGGCAAAAGTGTAAGTGGCTTTTGTTTTGTTTTGTCCATAATTTCACCACCCAGACTTTTCCTAGGGAATTCCAGGTATCTTCCAGGCTCCTTGTCTTCTGAGTTGTCCCAGTGCTGGGCTGTCCCTTGCCTTCTCCCCTGGTGTGGGAGGTGGGGTTTCTCGTGGCCAGCACCCCTGTGGTTGTCCCCTCTTTTTCTGGGCCTTTTCCCCTTGTCCTCCAGATGTACAATCCCCTTTGGACACTGTCCTTCCTACAGGGTCCTCTGCTGTGTCTCAGTGGCCTTGTCTCCAGGGAGCAAAGTGCTCTGGAAAGCTGAGGGTCAGGTCAGGAAGTTCATCAAGGAGTCATTTTCCCAGATTGGAAATCCAGCCCAAAACTGGGAATGCACTGGATTCATCACCAGTGTGACCACCCAGTTAGAGCTGCTGAAGGGATTGAGTATGGTGAAGGAGATGGCAGAGATGGTGAAGAAGTTGTGGTGATGATGAGAGAATGAGAACCATTCAGGGAAAAGCCAAGTTGGAGACCAAAACACACACAGAGTGTCACCTCCTGCTGCCTGGAGTCAGGAGGAACCACCTGGTTGGCTGCTGAAAGGCTGGCAGAAAGTTCTTCTGCCACAGACAAGAGAGGAATGGATGGGTGGGTGGATGAGGTGAGAGGGAGCCAGGAGGTCCATGGTTGGTGTCTGCAGGAGTGGGAGAGCAGCTGAGGGGGAATCACCTGCCTCTTGTGCTGAGTTGCAGAGAAACATCTCCTATGAGGAACAGGCTCAGAAGGGTGGCAGGACCCAACCAGGCCATGTGAAGACATGGTTAGAGGATGCTGCAGAGGGGGAAAATGGGAATTAGGGGTTATTTCAGAAGGGGAAGGACTATTTCAAGCAAAATGCTTTTGTCCAGGCTTGCAGAGACTTTATCCTTGTGTTGGAGATCAGCTCTGTGTCAGCCATGAGTAAACAGCATATTCCTTAATTAGTGGCCAGGGTGTTTTTGATAGGACCAAGAGCCAGGCATATCCCAGACAGCAGAGAATCTTTGTGAATCCATTTCTTGAGGGGCATTCCATCAACTTCCCATCTGAGCTGACCCATCACAGCACTGGGTAAGTGAGGACAGAGTTGGGGAGAGTGATTTCCTGCTCCAGGAGGGTGGAGGAGGGTCCTCCTTGTGCCTCCAACTTTGGCCAGAGGTGCCATGGACCACAGATAAACACCACATGAGTGTCTCACAATCATGGAATCCCCTGAGCTGGAAGGGACCCATAAGGATCATTGAGTCCAACTCAACTGTCAAACAGGACAGCCCCACCATGGTCTTGGAATGAAAGGAAGACAAGGAGTTTTCCCAGCACAGCAGTGCTTGATGCTTCAGGATGAGTGGCTTTTTTGGATGGTGAAGCTGCAGAAGTCCTCAGTGGATGTGGAGTCTATCCATAGCCAAGTGGGATGTGGTGAGAGAGGGGAAGGAGTGTGGCTGAAGCCACCACCACTTTTGGGGTCATGGCAGACACCAGCACGGCTGAGCTTCACCACCAAGGAGGGGCTGGGGGCTGGAGAATCCAGATGTCCTGCTGGGAGGGGACTTGGGGTCCCCAAAAGAGGGGCACCATGTGCTGCATCCTTTCACCTGGAGCAGCAGTGGTTACTCAGAGCCTCCAGCTTTTCCATGTCCAAAAAGCCTGTGAGATGAAGGGGAAGTTTTGGGGGTGCGTGGCGAGAGGTTTCTCCTTGTCCCTGCCAGCCCACTCCAACATGGCCTTCAGGTTTGGGCTTCTAGTCACACAGACGTGTTCCCATTGGGATAGAGTCATGTGCTACAAGGTTAAAATGGTCAGACAAACTTTATTGAGGGTGAACAGGTTTTATAGGGTTTTGGGGGTGACCATGCAGTCAGTGCCAGCTCGGGATAGGCTGAGGGTCCCTGGTCATGTACCCGTGAGCTGCTCCCATTGGGTAACAGCTAGTGCTCATCACCCCATAGGAGCCAGCCGGTCTGGCCCCAGCCAGGCTCTTAGGTTGTTTCCCTGGCTTTCAGGCTGCCTCAAGGTCACCTTGACCTTGCCTGGATGTCAGCCCCTAGGTCTTGTGTTGTGCACCTACAGGGCTCAAGCTAAATCTTCCCCACAGTGGGAGCCTTTCCATGCTGTGTGGTGACTGCTGGCAAGTACTTTGCCGACGGGAAGAGCAGGTCCCCAGGTGAAGGAGCAGGTCCCCAGGTGAAGGAGCAGGTCCCCAGGCTGCCATCCCACCTCTGCTGGGAGGGACAAGCCACATGCCAGCTCTGGAATCTCTCACATGGAAGGAGATGATGTCCCACCACACTAAGGGGCTTGCTCCTCGTGAGAAAGTGAGGGGCTCTGGCTTCCCATGGCCGTCTTCTCCAGAGTGGGAAGGTGCGGGTTGGGGAGGGACCATTATCTTCAAGGGATACTGGTGGAGTGCCCACCCAGGGGCAGCCCCCGCACCCTCCACATCTCCCTGCCTTGCAGAGCCCTAGAGAAGCTGAGCGACCACCAGCTCGAGAACTATTCCTTCAAGATTTCCTACATCCCGGATGAAGAGGTGAGCTCCCCTCCGCCCCCCCAGCGACCCCGCCGCGGGGGCCACTCCTCCAAGGAGCGGGGCTCCTCCTCCCCGGGGGGCTCCTCGCAGCCCCAGCAGCTCGAGTTCCCTCTGCGGATGCTGGTGCCCACGCAGTTTGTTGGTGCGATCATAGGAAAGGAGGGCTTGACCATAAAGAACCTTACTAAGCAAACCCAGTCCAAGTAAGTACTTCCAATGGTTTTGTTTCCTTTCCGTAGGGTGCTGGAGGTCCTGGCTTGGGTGCTCCCTGCGCTCGGGGCTCTGTGGGGCCACCCAGGGCTGGTTTCTTGGGGCTCAGCCTTCAGGGGATGGTGGCAGAGCTCCAATCCCGAACCATTCCTGCTGGCCAGGGTGGTCTGGGTGTGGCCAGAGGGGGTGCACATTCGGAAAAAGGCCAGGAATGAGTTCCTAAGGCCTCATGAGGTCAGCTGGGCATGAGGCTTTAGGGAGAAATGGCAAGTTTGGGGTTAAAATCCCAAAGGGGCATAGTGGTCTTTGCCCTCAGGATTTGCTCATCAATGGGATCAGGATCATAAGGGATGAGCATCCCATATGGGTTAGAGGCGTTGCAGGGGGAAAAGGGACACCATAGGAGCACTGCCACGAGAAGGATGGGCTTTTGTAGCCATTTGAAGCCTTTTTTGGCAATTAACATTTTTTAATATTTTTATTTTTGAATTAAAAAAGTAAAGGACCAAAAGGGGGATTGTCTTGCCAAAGTTTTCCATGTTTCTCTTGTTGCTGTTCTCCTTGACCTCACTGCTGATTCTCTGCATGGTTTCCCTGCATGGTTTGTTCATGCCCAGGTGTGTTTGTGTTTAACCCAAAGCTGCCTTGTCCCACTCATCATCCTGAACCTGGTGATCCCAAGGGATGCAGGACCCCTGCCCCACAACATCCTAGTTCTCAGAGGAGCTTTGACAGGCAAATTATTTGGTGGTAGTAGTGCAGAGGTAGGAATACGAGCCAGATCCCAGTGCTGGGTTGGCAGGAAGAGGTTTGTATGGAAAGGGGGGCAGATGAGTAGGGAGAGGAGCTCTTGGAGCCCGGCGGGGGCCACTGGTAGCCGTGAGCTGGTCCCGGTGGGCCGCAAGCCCTTCTCCAGGTGAGTCCTGGTGGGATGAGCAGCAGGGGTAGCTGTGTCCTCACCACCCAAGATTGGAAGTTGCCCTTTCCAAGCCCTGAGCGTGGTGAAGAAGGTGGGAAGGTGCTGGTTTCTCCTGACCACAAGGCCAGCTGCTGCTGCATGGGGCAATTTCTGCCACCAGATTGTCTCTCCTCGTGGATTAGCTCCCCATGCCTGCCCTGAAGACCCAGTGCTCTGGAGGAAGGCCATGCTCTGTGCTCTCCCTCTCTCCTGACCTGCCCAAAGAGACCACGTGCCATGGTGGGCCACCATTTCCACTCCAGCCTTGGGCAAAGGGGATTTCAAGCACCCATCCTGGGCAGTCACAGGAGACCCTTTCCTTTAGTTTGGGATCTCATCCCACAGTGCTGTCCCTGCTCAGGCCACCCTCAGCCACCGGTGTGATGCCCACCCCCTGCTCCTACTCTGAGCGACTTTGGGTTCTGGATTCCTCTGGCCGTGTTGGATTTCACCCCCTGGCTGCACAGACAGTGATCCCAGAGATGCTCCTGAGCTCCACGGGACAAAACTGGCCCCAGGCTGAGCCACCTTCTGCCATGGAGAAGTCCAGACCAAGAGCCCACTCCAGCAGACGACCTTGGAACTCGATGAGGAGAAGACCACGGATACCCAGCAGCCATGGCACCAGGATAACCTACATGCACACCATATTGTCCACCTGGAGATGGCTGTCCCTCATGGCCACCACTCTCTGAAGCACTCCCAGCCCCCCATAACATGCCTTGAAGACTTTTCTTGCTGCCCTGTCCCAGTCCCACCATCTCCAGTCACCCCTCCCTGCAGCACCTGCTGATGGGGTGAGGGTGCTGTGGGTCCCCTTCTCCATCCTCCCATTGGAATGGAGTTATGAAGTGGTGGCACTGGGATGTACTGGGCAGTCCAAAGCTCTCCCTTCTCCAGCTCTTTGGGGTGGGACATGCCTGAACACAGCAACCCCTTCCTGGTGTCCCATCTTCTTGCTGCAAATTGAGCTTGTGCCTGCACATCCAGGTGTGGGATGGCTCAGTCAGCCAGAATCATGGCCCATGCCCCTCCCCAGGGCTTGTCCAAGGTCCTCATCACCTCAGTGCCTCCATTCAGCCCTTCCATGGGGCTTGGTCCTTCTCCGGTGCGAAGGCTCGGCTGTGTCCCCATCTCCACCAGCCTCAGCTGCTCGTGAGTTCAAGGAGCTGCTTGGTTTCCATCTGTTGGGTTTTTTGGGGTTCCTCAGGGGTTCCCCTTAACTGGGAACATCAGCCTGCTCTGCTATGGCCTTGTGTGGCCCCTTGTGATGTTCTTGCCCTGTCCCTGGCTGAGGGAGTGGCAGAGTGTCCCTGAGTCAGCCCTTAAATCAACCTGATGGAGCTGCACAGCTGGGAGCACCTCAGAGGGTGTCACACAGCACACAGTGGGGTCACCACGGGCTGTAGATGTGACCAAGGGCAGGGAGAGCTCGGTGGTGCTGGTGTCTCCACCACCTCTTTGCACAGTCTGCTCAGAGCCAACCTCCTGCCTGAGCAACTCTGACTGAAGCCATGGGAGATCTGGAGCCTACCAAGGGGATCACACTCTGTCTTCACTGCCTGTTCAGTGCTTGGATGGAACGACACTAAGGTCCCATTGGAGCTGGTGGGGTTGGCTCTGCCCTTACCTCTGCTCACCCACCTTACCTGCTCACCCTTCACTGTCCATGTTCCGACATGCTGGCTCATGAGCTCCTGGAAGAGTTGACCTGTGCAAGCCCAGTGGGACCCCACAACATCCCATCGTGGATGGAGGTGACTCTGCCCTACAGCCCTTGGCCTGGCACACACAGCAGCACCCAGGAATGTCCCCAGTTGGGACGGGGACCTCGGAGATGCAGCCAGAGGCTCCACCATGTCAGAGCCAAGCACTGGTGGGACTCCCTGAGGGGCTGAGCAGCCACTGCCATCCCTGCTCAGAAGATCTGGCCCTGGCTGCAGCAGTGACAGGGATGCCATGGCAGTGGCCACTGGCAGGATGGCCGCATGGCATCCATCACCCTCCGGTGGGAAGAGAAGACGGAGACTATGCTTCCCCCCGTTCTCCAAGGCACGTGGTTGAGGTGCGGGAGTCTCCTACCCTGCTTTCCTCTCTCCCTCTCTCTCAGGGCCTTTGCCAGGTACAGTTGAGCGTGAGGAGCGAGCTGGAGGCGCGTTCCTCCTCCCCGCCATGAGCTGAGGGAGGACCAGAGGAGTAGACACGGTCCGGCCGGGGCGCACGGGAGGGCCTGTGGGGCTCCTGCGGGAGGGCGTGAGTACCGGCGCTGTCGTGACGTGTTGCCTCCCTGTCGTGACAGGCGCTGCCCACGGGTAAGTTCTCTCTGTCCTGAAGGACGTGGTCGCTGGACAGCCTTGGGTGTCGTGCAGAGAGAGGTGGAGGTCGGAAGGCACCTCTGGAGACCCCTAATCCGGTCTCCTGCTCCAAGTGGGACTGGCATCAGAGAGGATAGAAAGGTTGCTCAGGGCTTTGCGCAGTTGAGGATTTGTTCTGCCCCCTCGAGGTGTTGGTTGATGTTGTGACACCCCTCAGCTCCCCAGACCTCGCGTCCTGCAGGTGAACATAGCCCAGATCTGATGCAAACCACCCCAAAAACCAGACACAGCCTGGGCTTGCATGAACCAGGTGGTGGCAGAGGCACCTGAGACCCAGGTTCTCCCCAAAGCTTGAGCAAGTGCTGAAATGAGTTTTTCTCAGCTCCTGAGCCCTCAAAAACCTCGGTGTGATGCCAGACCCATCTCAGGGGGCTCCTCTCTGCTGGTTGTTTCGCCGTAGGGTCGACATCCATCGGAAGGAGAATGCCGGCGCCGCCGAAAAGCCCATCACGATCCACGCCACGCCCGAGGGCTGCTCCGAAGCGTGTCGCATGATCCTGGACATCATGCAGAAGGAGGCTGATGAAACTAAATCGTGAGTGCTCCTGGCCCAGCCCAACGGGTGGTAGGACATGGGGGTGGTTCTTCTGCTCCTTCCACCACGTCCTCGGTGCTTGTGCCTGGAAATGGGTTTTGTGGCCAGATGGACCATTAGGTTTTATTTTTGAATCCATTTTAGAGCTGAAGAGATTCCCTTGAAAATCCTGGCACACAACAGTCTGGTGGGGAGGTTGATTGGCAAGGAGGGACGCAACCTCAAGAAGATCGAGCAGGACACGGGCACGAAGATCACCATCTCACCGTAAGTTCCTGTGGCAGGACAAGGGGGAATGGCTTCCCACTGCCAGAGGGCAGGGATAGATGGGATATTGGGAAGGAATTCTTTCCTGTGAGGGTGGGCAGGCCCTGGCACAGGTTGGGCAGAGAAGCCGTGGCTGCCCCATCCCTGGGAGTGTCCAAGGCCAGGCTGCACGGGGCTTGGAGCAACCTGGGCTGGTGGGAGGTGTCCCTGCCCATGGCAGGGGGTGGGACTGGATGATCTTTAAGGTCGTTTCCAACCCAAACCATTCCACGATTCCAAGAGTCAGTGAAGTCCTGGTGAACTCCAAGCCACCTCCTTCCATCCAACATGGGATTGGCAGTGCTGGAGCCGGAAAACAGAGCAGCTGTGTCCTCCCATGCACATTGCTCATCACAGGGGAATGGTGGCGCTGGGAAGGGAGAGGGTGTGTGGGGAATCTGTCCTGGGGGGAACCCTCAGCTTTGGTTGGAGTTTCCCGGGGTTTCTCTTGGAGGAAGGAGGTAACCATCTCTCTGGGTTTCCCTTGGGGCAGTTTGCAGGATTTGACCATTTACAACCCCGAGAGGACCATCACGGTGAAGGGCAGCACCGAGGCCTGTTCCAACGCAGAGGTGGAGATCATGAGGAAGCTGCGAGAGGCCTATGAGAACGACGTGGTGGCTGTCAATGTAAGCTCCAGCCTCCCACCTGGGATGGCCAGAAGAAAACTGGGGGGCGGGGTGTCAATATGTGATGACAAGGGTTGGTCCTCACCCATCACACCCACACTGTGGTGAGAAGCCCAAAACCCCCACTCTGCCTTTCACACCTCTCTCCACGTTGTTGTTTTCCCAGCAACAAGCCAACCTGATCCCAGGACTGAACCTCAACGCTTTGGGCATCTTCTCCACGGGGCTGTCCATGCTCCCATCCACGCCAGGGGCCCGAGGGGCTGCGGCTGCCACCCCGTACCACCCCTTTGCAGTAAGTGTGGGAGGTTTGGGGGTGTTCCTGGGGGCACAGTGGTGTCTGGAGTGTCTCACTGTAGCTGTTGGGTTTAGGTGGTCACTGTGGCTGTAGGAGCCACCTCGTGGAGAGCCTTGATTAGGAGCTCTCACTCTCAGCCATTTGGGGAGGATGCTCATGAGAGCAACAGTGCAGAGGACAGGGAATGAAGGTGGCTTGTGCCTCCTTGGGTTCAGCTCCCTGGGAAGATCAGCTCCATCCCTGTGTTGTGCTGAGCTCGATTTCACCTCTGTCCAGGGACTGGCTGTGTCCCAGGGATGCTGCTCTCTGAAGAAAGCATGGAAAAACCTTCCAGGTGCTCTTCAGTCCTGACCCCAAGCCCACCACTGGATTGTGCCCTGTGGGTTTGGTTGTGGTGGCCACCTGAGCCCCCCGGTGTGGCCACAGGGTATGCAGGGGACGAGCAGCCCACCCTGTGCATCCACCAGCAAGGGATCATCTTGGATCCCTGCCCTGGCACCCAGGGGTTGTGCTGGCAGGGAGCCAATCTCCACCCCAGCTTATAGGGAAGGGTTTTCCTTGTTTCTGGGGTGCTGAAACCTGGAGAAGGATTTTCAAAACCCCTGAGATCACATATGGGCAGGGACGGTCCAGTGCCTGCAGAACACAATGAGTGAAGTGCTGATGGAGAAGATCCAGCCCAGCCCAGCAGCACCTGCAGGGCACCTGTGGGACCCCCAGGTGCTGTCTCTGTCAGTCTCTGAATAGTTTGTTCTGAGCTGTGGCTTAACTGACCTGTGCTGTTTTCTCTTCCTGGTGATGGCAGCAGCAGAGCGGGCGGAGGAGAACGGTGAGTGCCAGGGAGGGGGAGGGGGAGGAGGGGGGTGTGGTGGCCCTGGAGGGCACCAGGAGGTTTGGGTGGTCAGTCTGGCTGTCTGTGCCAGCCCATGGAGGGGAGGATGCTCTCCCTGTGTGTTGGGAGACATCAGCTTGTGGGATACATTTGTGGTTGTGATGGGGAGGATCTGGGCAGGTTTCCTGATGAGCAGCATTTGGTGTGGGGTCCTTCACCCCAGAGCTTTGCATGTCCTGTTTTAAGTCCCCCTGGTGAGGCCAAGATTCCTCTGCCACTGTTTTTTTTATAGTAAGACAAAAATTCTGGAGGTCTCGAGATGGGGAGAGGATGGAGGATGAGAAAGGAGCTTCGTGGTGAATGGGGGGAGCTGAGGAGAAGCAGTGCCGACCTTGGCTGGGTGGGAAAGAACTTGTTGATGTCTCCCAGAGCGGGAGGGAGTTCTGTCTGCTTCCAGGAGAAACGTCTGATGGATTTGAGACACAGAAGAGTTTGGGTTGGGGTGGGTTGGGTTGAGAGGGTGCTGGCAGCACCCCTTCCTTTGGGCCATGGAGACACCCACTGCCTTCTCCCTGTCCCCAGCTCAAGTTTTGGGAGAACATCTTCAGCCTTTGCTTTTCCCTCTCTTGAAACTGGGGAAGGACAATGGGGATGGAAATCAGAGCCCACCAGGTGTTTTGCCCAGTTCTCCCCAACCCCTGCCTTCTCCACAGGGGACCAGTGGTGATTGCAGCACAGCCAAGAGGCTTTCCAGGGTTGTGGCTGCTCCACAAGCTCTTAGGAGTCACTTTTCTTCTCCAAACAACAGCAGGACACAGCTGGAAAACCAGGGGCTGGGCTTTCCCGGGAGCTCCTACTGCCTCCCAGCCCCATGGTGCAGTGCCAGAGGCACAGGGGCTGGGCTGAAGGTCACCCTGGAGCACCCTCAGGTGCACCCCACGCTCTCAGGGGGTTAGAGGTGGTTGCTCTGTCCCTCGTGTGTTGCTCATGGCTGTGGCACACTGCTCTGTGTCAGGCTGGGGGTGGCAGGGAAGGGGGCTGGCACTTTGGGGATGTCACTGATGCCACTGACCCTCGTTTGCTCTCCCCCCACAGGGCTCCTCAGCTTATCTGTCGGGTCTGTACGGAGCCCCCCCGGCCGGTGCCTTCCCCCATCAGCACCCTGTGAGTGCCCCTTCCCCCATCAGCACCCTGTGAGTGCCCTGGCACCTCCCTCCATGAGGTCTTCACTTGGGCACCTTGGGAGGGTGGGGGGTGTGAGGCCAGGGCAGGCAAAAAGCAAGGGGTGGGTGCCAGCCCTCCAACCCAACCCGACTCAACCCAACTCAACTCAACCCAATCCAACTCCACCCACCCAACCCAGCTCTACCCACCCAACCCAACCCACCTCTACTCACCCAACCCAACCCAATTCTACCCACTCAACCCAATTCAACCCAACCCAACTTTACCACCCAACTCAACTCGACTCAGTTCAAACCGACCCATCCCACCTCCTCCTCAACCCTGGGATGCTGGCAGGAGGAAACCACCCCCTGATCCAGCTGACCCGCTGACCCCCTGGCTCCTCTGTGCCCCTCCCAGCTGCCGGAGCAAGAGGTTGTGAACTTGTTCATCCCGACGCAGGCGGTGGGGGCCATCATTGGGAAGAAGGGGCAGCACATCAAGCAGCTGGCACGGTTTGCTGGTGCCTCCATCAAGGTGAGCAGGGGACTGCAGGGTTTGCCCAGGGCTTCAGGACTCAGTTTCCTCTTCCTACTACCAAGGGCAAAGAAGAGGAGCCCTTGGGGGTGGTTTTGCTCACAGAATTAGTAGAACCCCAGTCCTGCAGCAGTGTGTTACCCCTGCTTGGATGGAGGGGATGTCCTTGCATGGGGGGATGTCCCTACATGGGGGCACATGCCATTTAGGGGAGGTCTTGCCCAAGGAGGGGGTCACACTCACACTCCTTCCCGCTCCCTCTGCAGATCGCCCCGGCAGAAGGTCCGGACGCCAGCGAGCGGATGGTGATCATCACGGGGCCACCTGAGGCTCAGTTCAAGGTGTGCTGGCCGTGGGGTGGCAGTGGGTGGGGACAGGGGCAGGGATACAGTGAGGACATCCCTTTGGTCCCCTCTATGCTGCCCCTCTCTGAGTGCTTGTGGGGGGGCTCCTGGCTCGGCACCACGATTTCGATGCTGGCAGACATTGGCACACTCTCACCCGTGGTGATGGAGGGCACAGCAGGCACTGCTGGCTTAACTTCCCTTATGTCCCCTCTGCAGGCCCAGGGACGAATATTTGGGAAGCTGAAAGAGGAAAACTTCTTTAACCCAAAGGAAGAAGTGAAGCTCGAAGCCCACATCAAGGTGCCTTCCTTCGCCGCCGGCCGCGTCATTGGCAAAGGTGGCAAGACGGTAGGTGGGGATGTGGGGTGCTCCCACCTGCCCCAGGTGCAGAGTTGGGCATCCCCCACTCCCCTCACCCTGTTTGGGTGCTCCATGATCACAACAATGTCTCAATCCCAGCCCTGAGTCCTGGAGGTGCCACTTGGATGGTGACCAAGGGGTGTGACCCCTGGCAGCCCCGGTGCCATGTGCTGGCTCGGAGCCAGGGGTGACACCAAGAGCAGAGGATTTTGGCTCTTCCACCCCAAACCCTGGATGTGTGTCCTTTGCTCCAGGTGAATGAGCTGCAGAATTTGACGAGTGCAGAAGTGATTGTGCCGCGAGACCAAACCCCGGACGAGAACGACGAGGTCGTCGTCAAAATCATTGGGCATTTCTTTGCCAGTCAGGTGAGGTGTGGCCACATGGCCATGGCTTTTCTGACATTCCCAGCCCGTTTAAGGAAAGCCACCAAGCACAGCATTCCCTGAGCGTCCTGCTGCTCTGCTTTGGGAGGTTTCTGTGCAGTTTTGGTCACTGCAGTGTAAGGAAGGTATTCAGCCTTCAGGGGGAGTCCAGAGGAGGGCAATGATGGTGCTGAGGGCACTTGGTGTGTTCAGCTGGAGAAGAGGACACTGAGAGGAGACCTCATTGCACTGACAACTTCCTTGGGAGGGGCAGAGGAGGGGCAGGCACTGATCTCTGCTCTGTGGGGACAGCACCCAGGGAATGGCTGGAGTTGTGTCAGGGCAGGGTTAGGTTGGATCTCAGCAAAAGGTTCTTCCCCCAGAGGGTGGTGGGCACTGAGCAGGCTCCCCAAGGCAGTGGGCACAGCCCCAAGGCTGCCAGAGCTCCAGGAGTGTTTGGATGATGCGCTGGGGCACAGAGTGTGACTGTTGGGGCTGGTCCTGTGCAGGGCTGAGGGTTGGACTCGCTGATCCTTGTGGGTCCTAGAATCATAGAATCCATTGGGTTGAAAAGACCTCCGAGATCATCAAGTCCAACCCTTGGGCCAACTCCAGTCCCTTTACCAGATCATGGCACTCAGTGCCACGGCCAAGCTCAGCTGAAAAACCTCCAGGGATGGGGAATCCACCCCCTCTCTGGGCAGCCTATTCCAATGCCTGAGCACTCTCTCTGCAAAGAATTTCTTCCTGATATTCAACCTAAACCTCCCCTGGCAGAGCTTGAGCCTGTGCCCCCTTGTCCTATTGCTGAGTGCCTGGGAGAAGAGACCAACCCCCACCTGGCCACAACTTCCCTTCAGGCACTTCCAGACAGTGCTGAGGTCACCTCTCAGCCTCCTCTTCTCCAGCACAAACACCCCCAGCTCCCTCAGCCTCTCCCCACAGCACTTGTGCTCCAGTCCCTTCTCCAGCCTCATTGCTCTTCTCTGGACCTGCCCCAGCCCCTCAATCTCTTGCCTCAACTGAGGGGCCCAGAGGGTCCTTCCCACTCGGCCTGTTCTGTGACTTTGTGAACAGCTTGTTTAGGATAAAGGGGTTTTATCTGCATTAAAATTAAAGTTTGGCTTGATTTAGCCAAAATCTGCCTTGGACAGAGAGTGGGCACTGGCTCCCATATCCCACCTGGGTGCCTGTGCCACAGCCTGGCTCCTGCCTGCTGGGGGGCTGGGGCACCCCAAAACTGAGGCTCTGAGTGATGGAGGAGGAACATCTGAACTGCAGCTTTAGCCTTAATCACAGCTGGGCTTGTCCTGGGCTCACAGGGTGGGGGGTTGTGATGCCACCATGGCTCGGGGAGGGGGCAGAGCTTGGGGGGGCCCCCTGACCCCGCCTTTGTTGTGCCCCCCAGACTGCCCAGCGCAAGATCAGGGACATCGTGCAGCAGGTGAAGCAGCAGGAGCACAAACACGCTCAGCAAAGCACCAAGTGAGGCTCTGCCAGCACCACCCGCCAATGTACCCTCGAATGTACCCCCTCCCTGGGCAGGGCACACACCAAAGACCCCCCGAGCCCCCCCCAGGGCACGGGCAGGGCTCTGCATCCCCAGCCTTAGGCCATGCCCACCGCCCTCCCCTCTCTGCATCACACAGGCGGGGAAGGGGCATCTGGATTTGGGAATTTTTTGACTCTCCTAAATTCTGATTTTAGAATTAATATCTCGGTAACGAAACTAACGCCCGTTTTTAAGTTTTGTAAGGTTTTATTTTATTTTTTAATTCTTTTTTTTTAATTTTCCGGGGAAAGGGGCTGTTTGTTTTTAGCAAAAGCAGGCTTTTCTAGAAGTCTAAGTGCAGGAGCTGGTCCATTGGTTCTCTAGTGTAGAGCAGAGCTGTAGGATTGCCAGCAGGGAAAAAAAATCATTAAATAAGTGTTGAAAAGCGATTTCTGAAGGGCTTTGAGAAGAGCAAGGCCTGTAGGAGCTGAAAAGATTCCTCTTGTCTCCTACCAGAGGAATCTCTCCCTCACACACCCTTTCCTCTTTGCATCACAGACTCCAAAACTGGGGCTTGCATCTGTTCTGCCCCCTCTTTCTGTCTGTCTGTCTGTCCTCTCTCCATCACTGCCTGGCACTGCCATCCCTGGGAAACAATGGGCAGCACCAGCTCTGCCCACTTTGGGCTGGGATCATTCCCCAAACATTGCAGGGAGAGGAGGGGAAAATAGGTGATAAAAAATAGATTTACAAGAGGTTCTCAGCCCAAGGGCTGGAAAAACCAACCAGCAAAATTGGTTTAAAATTAAAAATAACCCAAATAACCCCCCCTGACACACACACAGAGAAACTACCTCAGGTTTTCGTACCTCAGCACCTTGCGCTTGTGTTGCCCTTTTAGAGATTTTTGTATGCCTTGTAAAACTGAGAGTTGGAGCCTTTTTTATTTTTGTAATAAAAAAAACGAGTTGGAAAAACGATCTCCACCAAGTCAGCTGTGAGGTGGGAGAAGGAAACCACCCCCTGTGTCCCAGAGCTCTTCCTTAGTCTCCTGCAAGCCGAGAGCCAGTGGCCGTTCCTTCGGAGAGAGCTTGAGAAATGGGTCAAAAGGAAAAAAAAAAGAGAGAAAAACATCAAAAAAAGCCAAATTCAATAAAAAAGAGGGTTTAAGCAAATGCAAGTGGTGGATGGAAGCAGTGGGAGCCGCTGGGCAGGGGGAGGGATGGGCACGGAGGGGTCAGTGCCAGTGCCCACCCCTGGGCTGTGAATCTGCTGCCAAGTGGTGTGTGAAAACCAACCCAGGACACCGACAGAAAATGAGAAATATATCCAGCTAACCAGAGCCTGAGCCTGCTCCCTGTGCTTTCTTTGGGGCCCCTTGCCTTGGGCAGGGCTGGGGGGTCCCATTGCCCTGGGGGGGAGAGGGAAGGGCTGGATGGGGGGCATTTTGGGGTGGG
>VWZD01008099.1:22947-35772 GCA_013396695.1 Sakesphorus luctuosus
ATTTTGGGGTGGGGGGGGTAGGCAGTGCCAGGTGAAGGTCTGCCCAGTGACCTGGGGAGTGTGGCCATCACAAAACCACCTCTCTCCCTCCCTGGCTGCCTTTGGCAAAGCCAGAACAGTGGAATATCCCCTGGGGAAAGGTTCCACACAGAGCTGGGATGTCCCTGGGGGGGCTGGGGAAGGGCTGAGGGGGCCATGAGGGGAGAGAACCCCACTCTATGATCCCCAGAGCTAAGCTATTCCACCCTGCCAGCACTGGGGATGCTGCCCCAGGGCTGGGACACTGCCCTGGTATCACCCCCCACCACCTCAGAGCACCAACCCCCCACTCCAAACTGTGTTTGCCCCCAAAAAAGAACCAATTCAACCTCAAAATTGCACCCCTGAATGGGGAGAACTGAAGGGAAAGGGAAAAGCCACCTAAAACAGTCACAGCTTTTGTACCCTTGTGCTCCCATCCTCCACATCTTCAGAGCAGATAATTATCCCTGATTAATTATCTGTAAGGACAAAATGCAACCCTTTGGAATGGCTCTCCCAGTGGAGAAGCTCCAAGTGTGGGGCAGATTGAGCCAAACAGTGTGAAAGCAAAGGTGGATAAAACCCCCTTGAATCTTCCAGGAGGGCAGATCTCCCAGCAAGGAGCAGCACAGGGATGTCCCCAGAGCCCAGGAGAGGAGACACCCCCTCTTTCTTCTTCAGAGCTAAAAAACCACATGGAGACACCAAACCGGTTTTCAATTAAAAAATAAATTACTCTAATTTATTAACAAGTAAAGTTCTCTTACAATAAGGCTCTTACATAAATTAAATATTTTATCTTAACAGTAAGAAATAAATACTTCTCTTTTTTACAGAACAGTGTTTTTCTAACAGTGCATGTCTCACAGCAGCTGCTGATGAAGTATTTCCCACACCATCTTCCTGCGGAAGTAAGGCATGTGTTCCTGGGAAGGAAAGGGGAAAAGCCATGAAAATAGGGCAGAAAGAGGCAGAGAAGCTCCAGGAACACCCAGGGAATCCTTGAATGGAAGTTGCTTTTGAGAACCATCAGCACCTGCAGAGTGGTCCTGAGGAAGGAGAAGGTCCCTGCTCGGGATCCTAAACCCGGCAAACCACAGGGACATCCTTCCATGCCCCTGGAGCTGGAGGAAGGGATTACAGAATCACAGCACTAGGATAGGGAAGGACTGTCAAGACCATTTCATTCCACTCCCCTGCCATGGTCAGGGTCACCTTCCACTAGACCAGGTTGCTCAGAGCCTGTTTCTTCCCTAACATGGATTTGTCCCTCATGTCACACATGAGCTCCAGGCAAGGAGTTCCTGGGGCAGGATACTGGTTGGGGATCACAGAATCAAAGAATGGATTGGGTTGGAAAAGACCTCCGAGATCATCAAGTCCAACCCTTGGGCCAACTCCAGTCCCTTTACCAGATCATGGCACTCAGTGCCACGGCCAAGCTCAGGTTAAAAACCTCCAGGGATGGGGAATCCACCCCCTCTCTGGGCAGCCCATTCCAATGCCTGAGCACTCTCTCTGCAAAGAAGTTTTTTCTGCTCTCCAACTTCAATTTCCCCTGGCAGAGCTTGAGCCCCCCGTGCCCCCTTGTCCTATTGCTGAGTGCCTGGGAGAAGAGACCAACCCCCAGCTGGCCAGAACTTCCCTTCAGGCAGTTCTAGACAGTGCTGAGGTCACCTCTGAGCCTCCTCTTCCATTGTTTTCCATTGTATACCCCCAAAAAGGAACTTTGTGCTTCCTCTGTGCCACCTACAAGGTGGGTTTCACACAAGGGTGACACGAACAAAGCCACATTTTCTCTAAAGGAAGTTTGTTCAAGGCCACCACGTTGGAAAATAACCAGTGTGTGAACTGCTCCACGTGGGAAACCTCTTTCTCCACGGGATACAAAATCCAGGTCTGACAAACCTCTGTCTGCAGCATCCTGGGGTTGGAATGAGATGGGCTTTAAGGTCCCTTCCAACCCAAACCCCTCTGGGATTCCATGACCTCCCAAGAAGCAGATGTGAGGAACAAACCCTCAGCCCCCGCTCAGCTACTGGGGAACTTCCCCATCTCTCCTATCCATGCAGGAAAGGCAGGAGCTGCTGGCAACTTCCCTTACCTGTGTGAAGGTGATGGGCTTGTCTCTGGAGATGGAATCAGCAAATTTGCAAACAAAAACCCCACAGTCACTTCCATTAGTTTGTTGAGGGATTTCCTGAGGAACAGAAAAGAGATGCAGAATTTTTTTCTCTCTTAGAAGGGCAACGATTTGGTCATATGACACATTACCTACCCACACCACCAACTCCTGAAAACCTGCTTTTCCATAATCCATTCACCTCTCCTGAACCCAAGGAACAGCCCCAATTGATCCCTGGACAGTGTTAACACCCCCCATCCCAACCCAGGTGCTGCTCACGCACCGAAGGGCTCATGCTGCGAAGAGTCCACTCCGAGGCACTCAGTTCCAGGTTTCTCTTTGCCTTGCTCTCCTCTTGCAGGTATTGCCTGTTGAAAACAACACCAAATCCCCTTTCATCTCCCCACATTGGGGCAACAAAAAGAAAGCTGCTGAAGGGTGACAGGAAAATGAATAGCAGTGGAATCACAGAATCATAGAATGGATTGGGTTGGAAAAGACCTCCGAGATCATCAAGTCCAACCCTTGGGCCAACTCCAGTCCCTTTACCACATCATGGCACTCAGTGCCACGGCCAAGCTCAGCTGAAAAACCTCCAGGGATGGGGAATCCACCCCCTCTCTGGGCAGCCCATTCCAATGCCTGAGCACTCTCTCTGCAAAGAAGTTTTTTCTGCTCTCCAACTTCAATTTCCCCTGGCAGAGCTTGAGCCCCCTGTGCCCCCTTGTCCTATTGCTGAGTGCCTGGGAGAAGAGACCAACCCCCAGCTGGCCAGAACTTCCCTTCAGGCAGTTCTAGACAGTGCTGAGGTCACCTCTGAGCCTCCTCTTCCATTGTTTTCCATTGTATACCCCCAAAAAGGAACTTTGTGCTTCCTCTGTGCCACCTACAAGGTGGGTTTCACACAAGGGTGACACNCAGGATCCTTCACAGCAGTGGATTTAAGGAATGTGGAGGAAAAATGTGAATGTTAAAAATGTAGAGGCAGAGTGAGAAGTTGTGAGTGGGGTTCCCCAAAGCTCAGTATTGGCCAGTCCATTTTTAATTAATCTTTATCCATGACCTGGATGAAGGGATCATGGGAACTCTCAGTCAGTTTGTAGACAACACCAAGCTGGATGGGATATTGATCCACTGGATGGCAGGAAGGCTTTGCAGAGGGATCAGGACAGGGTGGATGCATGGGCTGAGGCCAATGGTGTGAAATTCAGGAAGGCCAAGTGCCAAGTCCTACATATGGGTCACAACCACCCCCTGCAGTGCTCCAGGTTTGGGGTAAAGCAGTTGGAAAGCTGGGAAAGGCCCTGGGGGTGCTGTGACAGCAGCTGGACATGAGCCCAGGTGTGCAATGGGCCAATGGCCCCTGGGCTGTGCCAGCCATGGGGTGTGACAGCCCCAGGGCAGTGCCAGTCCCTGTGCTGGGCATGGCTGAGGCCTCTGGACCCTCAGACAGGAGAGACACTGAGGGGCTGGAGGGTGTCCAGGGCAGGGAATAGAGCTGGGAAGGGGCCGGAGCATCAGCTGAGGGAGCTGGGGGGTCTCAGCCTGGAGAAGAGGAGGCTCAGGGGGCACCTTCTGGCTCTGCAATCCCTGCCAGGAGGGGGGAGCCAGGGGGTGTCGGGCTCTGCTCCAGGGCACAGGGACAGGAGGAGAGGGCACGGCCTCAGGCTGGGCCAGGGCAGGGGCAGGGGGGACAGCAGCAGGAATTTCTGCCTGGAAAGGGTGGTCAGGCACTGGAAGGGGCTGCCCAGGGAGGTTTGGAGTGCCCAAGGAATGACCGGCTATGGCACGCAGAGCTCTGGGCTGGGGGACAAGGTGGGCATCGGGTACAGGGTGGATTTGGTGATCTTGGAGGTCTTTTCCAACCCCAGTGGCTCTGTGGTTTGTCCCTGTGGGGGTGCTCTCCTGCTCTTGCTCTAAAAACATGCTGGATTGAGGGTTTTCCATGGCTGGATGTACAGGACCCATGACAACCCGCTCCTGTTCCACTCCAGGTGATTTAAAACACTGAGCAGAACAGAAGAGGTCCAAAGGGAGGAGCTTCCTGTGACAGGGCAGGAACAGCTCAGCTGGGAAGGGAAAAAGGCCTCAGAACCATCAAAAGGATAAGAAAGCAGCTACTCACAACAGGGTTGTACAAATGTCATCTCCTTTCTGTCCCAAGGAATCAAAGTATTTGATGGTTTTCTTTCTGACATCAATGACCTGTGATTAAAAGGTGACTGTTGGACACAGGATATCCCAAACCCTAAAGGACTTTTCTTGTTAGTTTTGTTCCTCTCATGCCCTAAATAAAAGGCCAGTTTGACCCACCAGCAATGTCCAGTGCACTCTGAGGTGGATGGGCACCAGGATGAGATCCTGCCTGAAGAGATCCACACCTCTGGTCCATCTCCTCACTGCTCGGTAGCCTCCAGAACACAGTTTGGGATAAAAGAAGGTACTAAAAGCATGGAGTGCTGGATATCCTTCCCTCTTACTTCTTTCCATCAGAAGGTTCATGTAGAAATTGATGACCTGTACCAGGGAGAGGGAAGTTGAGATGTAAGAGAAGACAGTAATTTAACAAATGAAAAAGGCACCATCCTGTCTCTGAGTACACAACTGGGAGAATCCCAGTTGCTCTGAGAATGTTACACTGCCTGACCTGTGCTGTTGGATAAAAGCACCTGCAGCCATTCCAGCAACCCAGCCTGACTGCTGGGAGCTGCATAACCCAAGGAGAGGAACCTCCAGAAACACCAGGGCTGTACAGCTCTCTCCGGGCTCAGCAGAGGCTCCTGCTCCCAGGGCAGGGGCATTCCCAGGGCAGGGCTGGCCCAGTGTCCCTGCAGGCCCCTGTACCTCGTCGTTGAGCCAGCGCAGGTGGTGCAGGGTGCAGATGTCCTCTCGGGTGACCTTGAGCTTGAAGGCACTGCTCAGGATCTCCCCAGGCTCCCCTTTGCCCAGGGCAGCAGAGATCTCCTTCTCCATGGCCTGGAATGGACAATCCAATGGGAAACACCCATGAGACAGGACAGCAACCTCAACCAAGCTGTGAGTGCAGCTCAGGTGCCAGAGCAGTGGGCACTGCCAGGCATCTGCCATGCCAGCAGCAGCTCTGGGCTGCTGTTGGTACCTCTGTGAGTGGAGCAAAGTCTTCTGCTGGCTTTTCTGAGCGTGGGGATGGCTCTTTGTTCACAAAAAAGAAGTCTTGGGACAGAACAGGCGTGACATGGAATTGGAATAACATCCCCTGGGACACTTCAGCTCCAGGCTGGCCCTGTGGGACAAAAGGACATGAGGTTACAGAGCAAGCACAGGGGGTTTGGGGGGACAGGGCAGAAAATCCTGTCACACTGGGAGGGGGTTTGTATCTACAGTGAATTAATGACTAATTCAAGCTTACCACTACACCAGGTTGTTTCCCTGCTATTCCCTGTCCATGAGAGTTTTCTGGTGTTGTGTAGTAGCTGAGAGGAGAAAAAACAGAGAGAGAGATGTGAGCTGGTTATCCATACTGTCCCATGAAGTTCTCAGGCATTCACCTTCTGGGCAAGAAATGCTTTTTCAAGGCTGATTCTGCCACACAACAACATGATTTTCCTGCCCCATTCCTTTTGTAGCAGCAAAACTGGGATAGGTGAAGAGCTGGAAACTTTAACAACTTTATTCCACCTGCAGGTGCCAAACTGCCTTTGTTTCTCACTTTCATTCTCTGGAAAACAGGAGCAACCAGCACTTCCTCTGTCAAGTTTTTTGTGACCTCCTGGTGACAAATCCCACATGCCAGGTGTTTACTGCCAGGTGGAACAGGAACATCTGCACCTGTCCTTGCAGCCAATGCAGTTGTCTTCTGGGAACTAAGAGCAGCACATGGAATTTGGGGACAACGGGACAGCTATGGAGTGTTTACTTGCCTTCTCTGGTCAAGAGAGGGACTATCCCCCTTTGGAGGGAATGAGCACTAAAATCACACAGGCTCTAAGAGCAAACACACAGACATTAAAGCTGTCCAAAGATGACCCATTGTCACCAAACAATCTCCTTTTCCAAGAGGGAGACCTACAACAGACTCTGCTGGTGTCCTACACTCGCTGTGCTTTAAAGGCCCGTGGGGAGAGACATCACAGGCCTTGTCAAATGACTTCATTTCAGTGCTAAATCTGAGAGAAAGGATAAGAAAATGTCCCTTTGACTCAAGCCCATCACACTCTACCAGTGATTTCCTTCCCTGCCCTCGGGCTCAGGGGAAGCAGTGAGTGTTTAACACAGGATGATGCTGCACAGCTAAATAAAATCCTTGTGTCCAAGGGGGGAGAAGAATAGGGACAAAACTACCTAAAAACAGGACTGCCAAGGCTGAAACTCTCTCTGCTTTATCCTCTCTCATCCAAGGGCAGGGAGAGGAGATCCCAGTGCCAAACCAAACCCCTCCCTGGAGCTGCAGCCCGAAGTCCCCTTCCCTCCACAACACGAAGCCACCAGCACTCCCAGTCCTGCCACCAAGGAGTCCACTGGCCCCTGGAGAGGGACAACCTGACTGCACACACCCTATTCTGGCTCCTGTGCAAACCCTGCAGCCACAAAAACTGCCTCAGTCCCTCGAGGCTTTACAAGCTCCCTAATCCTCATGTCTCAGGATTCAGAGGAAATGTAGTTTCAGCTCATTAATGGTTTGGCACAAGGACACTCAGGAGCAAAAAGGGACTCTGCAAACCCAAGGGCAACTTGGTGCAGCCACCACTGTCACCCCCACTGGGTTCCTCTTCCCAGAGAGGAGCAGCTCTGGCAGGGGAGCTGTATTTGAGGGACAACTGGCTTTGAGCAGTTCCATAAACCAGCTGCTCCTCTCCCCCAGCCCTGGGATGATGGACTGGATTGGTCTGCTAGAGGCTGAGAGTGATGCCCACAGAGCCAAAAGGAATGAGCACCATGATTAAAAGCCCCCCTTACCCGATCATGACACTTCTCTGAACCACCTGGGAGCTGAAAACATCTCCACGTTTGACACCTGCACAGAAAAGCAGCAAAATGACAACAAGAAGTCGACTTTCCATTCCAGCAGCTCTTGGTTTCTGAGTGACAACACAAACACTTTTGACTGATGGCTGCATGGTTAGAAGCTCAGACTCTGGCACCTGCTCAGAAATCCTTCCAAACCCCCTGTGATTTCAGATGTGTAAAAAGAAGTGATGAAACAATATTGCAAATAATGAACAGTGGGAAAAACCCCACCTGGGACAGTATTAAGTATATATACAATTAGTTCCCTTGGTTTGGAAGCTCTGCTGTCATAGAAATAGCCTTGTCTGGCATTCAGATGGATTAAACAGCAGCATCTGAGGGTGCAGAGTCCCCCATTCCCCTCCCCTGGTACCAAACCCAGGCACCACAACCCTCTGTGCACACCAGAGGGTCCCACCTGCAGCCACAACCAGCACTGCTACAGTCATGGCTCAAATACCATTTTAAACCAATTGTTTCCCTTCAGTAAAACCCTCACAAACCCAGTTTAGCCAATAACTAGCTATGGGTTAGGAGAGGGGAAGGACATGCCCTGTTTTGGTTGGAAGTCTATCAGCAAAGACCAGACCTGACTCCTGGGGACACTCACTGGCCCTTTGTGCCACACAGGAATAGACATCCCTGGATTTCTGTCCTTTCAGGTGACTCCCAGTCACCACTGGCTCCTTGGAGTTGGTTTGAACCCTTTGGAGTAGCATTAAAAAAAAAAAAAGACAGAGAAGAATCAGAGTTTTCACAAGTGATTTGGTACCAGTGCACAACAATTCCCTAGAGAGGACACAGGTGATTTGTACACAACTGTCTCAGCCACAGCTGGAAGCCACAGCTAAAGCTACACAAGGTAAAATTAGGCTGTTTAACCCCTTAATAGAACCATCCTGTCACTGGCTCCATAGCCAACTGGAAAGGGCATTTCCATGAGTTTCCATCCAGGCAGAGTGAATATAAAAGAGTCCCATTTTCTGCCTCCACTATTTCAAGAGCCCCATCAATCACAACCTTTGATTCTCTGCAGAGCCCCGAGGGCAGCAAAGGTCAATTCCCCTCCCCTTCCATCTACCACAAAGTCACCACCAAAGAGTTATTTGGCTTAGAATTACCTGCTGAAACCTGCTGGCTGTGGAGAACTGAGGGCTCCAGAGTATTTTGCCTTGAACATCTTCAAGATCTCTTTGTATTTCTGGCTTTCTCCTCGTCGAACATCCTGACAGAGGGGAAGGAAAAAAATCCTCAGCAGGAATTCCCACCCCCTTTTTTTTTTTTGTCTCAGCCTGACTGGGGAGGAACCACAAAGCTGTTTCACCCCCATGGAGTTCCTTTCTGCCCAGATTACCTCCTCAGCAGCACACAGGGGCCTCCCTGTGCTGTTGACTCCTGAAGAGGGCCCTGGCACGGGGAGCTCCTTGATGGGGGGCCTGGGGGTGACAGGGCTGTCTGGAGCAGGTTGGATGTGGTGATTATTCCTGTTCAGGCTAAAAACAGCAACAGAAAAGGAACTGTATGGAAAGAACACTCAAAGCTCCTGATTTATTCATTAGATTTGAAGTAGCATCTCCTGACTCAAGCAGGGGCACCCACAGCAGGCTGCCCAAGGCCTTGTCCAGGTGGGTTTTCCAACGTTTCCACGGACAGAGATGCCACCACCTCCCTAGGTGACCATTCTCAGAGTAAAAAAAAAGTGTTTCCCAACGGAATTCTCTAGTTTTTGGGGGAGTTTTGTTGTGGCTGTGGGTTTTTCTGTTTGCATTCCTGGTCTCAGCCTCTTCCCAAGTTTAACACTTGAACTTGTTCACCTTTCTCAGATCTCCCGTGCCTATGAACTATCTGGATTTAAAGAGCAAATTTAAAGTTGGTTAAAGGTAAAAAAAAAAAAGCCCAACCCACAGCTGGAGACCTCCCTTAGTACAGAACACCTTGGAAAAATACTGCTCTGTGGACACAAACACAACAGAGAGGACAGTTCAGGGGTGAAGGGAAAGACAAAGAAGCCTCCAGGGAAGAAGTGAAAGGCACCAGAAGGATCTTTACCTCAGATATGGAAGCCCCTTGTAAGGAAGGGCCAGTGTGTCCCTAGTCAAGCACGTGTTGGTGTCACAAGGCATTTTAGCTGCAAGAGAAGAGCACAAACCATCAGCAAGTGGCCAAGGAAACTGGGGGTGTAGGAGCTTCCAAGAGCTTCACCAAAGACAAATTACTTTCATTTTCTCCCTCATGTCCTCATACTATTTGTGTTAAGTTGCCTCAGGATAATTTCATATTGGCAGCTACAGAATGTTGCCATCCTAAATCTGAATAAAAAAGGGTTATGAGGCTCTACTACTGCCAAAACTACCTAAATTTGGTACTGAAAAAATCCCCTTCTGCTAAACTAACAGTGGGCAGAACTGGAGGCAACAGAGCTGCAGCCCAGGCAGCTCCTGCACAGGATAAATCACAGAACAGCCCTGAAAAGGATCTCAGGGATGATCAAGTCCAACTCCTGGCCCTGCACAGACACCCCAACAATCCCAGCCTGCTGTGCCAATGCTCCTGGAGCTCTGGCAGCCTTGGGGCTGTGCCCACTGCCCTCCAGGGGAGCCTGTGCCCACTGCCCTCCAGGGGAGCCTGTGCCCACTGCCCTCCAGGGGAGCCTGTGCCCAGCCCTGACCCCCACCCAGAAGCACTGCCAGGATGCAGGGAAGAAACAGAGCTCCCAGTCCAGCATTCCTGGATATTGTGCCCTCAGTGAGGCCCTAAGCTTGGGGCAGAACTGCACAGGGCAGCAGGACACAAAAATGAGGGAAGAACTTGCTGTCCAGCCTTACCAACTTCTACTTCGTCCTCATCTGCCACACAGTCTGTTGCTCTTTCAAGTGAAGAGTCAGAAGTGGTCTGAGCCTGAAATAAAACCAAACCCAAGCACCAGAGTGAGTATAACCTGAGCATGAATCCAAGCCAAGCTCAGCTTCCCAAAATCCAGCCAGCTCTGTCCTGACTCAGGGCCCAGGGCTTGCTGGCTGAGGTTGCAGCAGGAGCTCTGAGAGAATCCCCTCTGTGAAACAGGCCCCCAAATCTTTGCTCACCCCTTCTCCAGGCTCAGGGAGAGAAGTGGCATCACTACCTGACGCCTCCTGGCACCCACTTGTTGCTTCAGGTGGCAACTGGGTGGCCACAGAAACCTCCTTGAGTCTCTTGTCAGCCTCACAGACAAGGCATTCTGAAAAAAAAACAAAGCAAAACACACCACCAGGTGGTTTGCCATGAAAGGACAACTGAAAACCAGGATTCCTGCCCATCAAAGCCCAGCTCCTCCACCCCACCAGGGCAGGGAACTCCTTCCACCAGCCCCTCCCACAGCAGGGGCAGCAGCACTGCCAGGCAGGGGCTGGGAAGCTCCTCATTCCCTGTGGGACAGGACCAGCTCGGATTTAAACCAGTCTTTGTGCTGCCCTGCAGGGCTCAGTGCCAGGGAGAGCTGGGATGCCCCGTGCCACAGCCAGGAGTTATTCCTGGTGCAGACACATGGAAAAGCTGTTCCTTAATTCTCCCTTCATCAGGCCACATCCTCTGCCCCTCAGGCTGGAAAAGCCCTCTAAGATCCTCAAGTCCCAGCACTGCCAAGGCCACCTTTAGCCACATCCACAGGGATTTGAACACCCCCCCAGGCCCCACAGAGACCCCTCAGGCCACAGAAAGGGCTGGGAAATCCACAGTTTCAGCAGCAAGGCTGAAATGCCAAACCCAGAGCTCCCCAAGGAACCCCAAACCCCAGGAAAACCAGGCCCAGCAACCCCCTCTGGGAGGTGCAACAATACCTGTTTTCTGCTTCTTTGCAGGAACCTCGTCAGGATCTGCCACAGGTGAAGGATCTCTGAGGGAAGAACAGGCACAACAGTGTTTGGCAACCACAGCTCAGCTCCCAGCAGGCCAAATTCCCTTCCCACATCCCAGGGATCTCCTCCCAGAGAGTTAATCATCCCACTAAACCACAGCAGGTTTCTTTTAGTCTCTTTCTGTCAATGCTTCCTGGTGTTTTAGGTGCCTTCCTATCACCAAAAAAATTCCTTAAAATGGAGGCTTTCCTGTTTTCCTGGAGGTGAGCAGCATTCCAGAGGTCACCAAGCCATCCAGTTACAAAGGAAAGTCGAAGTGGGACAGGAAATAAAAGGTGGGAAAGCAGCAACTCCAAAGCTGGAGCCACTTCAACAACCTGAGTCAGCGCTTGGGAACGAGTCCCTGAACCCATGGCCAGCCTCACCCTTTCTCAGAGGCCCAAATCCAAGGATTCTGACAGCTGATACCAGGAGAAAGTCCAGCAAACCCTTTTCCTTCAGGAACAGAACACAAAGGATGTTCCTATTTCTTTTTTCCCCCCGAGAGCTCATTCCTCCTGAGCTGCTCCAGGGTGGAAACTACTGGTGGAAACACGTGGCTCTTCCCAGAGGCATTCCCTCTCCTCATTCCCTCTGGAATGGGACACCAAGCAGAGCCTCCTGGAGCAAGTCTGTCCCAGGGGGAGCCACCCCAGTGCCCAGAGCACAGCATGGAGTCCACACATTCCCTGAGTTCCCAGCGCTGGGCACGGGGAGGGCAGCTCCCTTTTATCCAGCCACATTCCATGGCTTCCCTCCCTCCAGCATTCCCTGGAGCCATAAACACCCTCCCTGCCCCTCCAGGTCCCCACCCTGCTCCTTCCCCAGCTCCCACCGGGCAGACTGAAAGGGAAGGAGAGGCTGGTGGGATTTATTGGGAATATCCGGGACCCACGAGCACCTGGGATTTACCGGGAATATCTGGGAGTCACAATCACTTCAGCACGTGGGATTTATGGGGAATATCCGGGACCCACAATCACTTCGGTGTCTGGGATTTATCGGGAATATCCGGGACCCATAACCACCTGGGATTTATTTGGAATATCTGGGACCCACAACCACCTGGGCAGCTGGGATTTACCGGGAATATCTGGGACCCATAACCACCTCGACACTTGGGATTTACCGGGAATATCCGGGCCCCACAACCACCTCGGCACTTGGGATTTATGGGGAATATCCGGGACCCACAAGCACCTCGGCAGCTGGGATTTATCGGGAATATCCGGGAGCCACAATCACTTCGGTGTCTGGGATTTATCGGGAATATCCGGGACCCAAAACCATCTCGACACTTGGGATTTACCAGGAATATCTGGGACCCATAACCACTTCAACATGTGGGATTTACCGGGAATATCCGGAACCCACAACCACCTCGACACTTGGGATTTATGGGGCACATCCGGGACCCACAAGCACCTCGGCACTCGGGATTTACCGGGAACATCTGGGACTCATAATCACTTCCGCATTTGGGATTTATCGGGAATATCTGGGACCCACAGCCACCTCGGCACTTGGGATTTAGGGGGAATATTCGAGACCCACGATCACCGCGACCCCTGGGGGCTGTTTTTATGGATTTCTGGCGAACACGTGGGACCCCCCCGGGGCTGCAGCAGCAGGCGGGGGGCCGGGCCGAGGGCTGACCTGGGGGGCGGCCTCTTTGCTGGCGGCGGTGGCGGGTCCGGGCTGGCGGCGGCGCGGAGGGCGCGGAGGGCCCCGAGCAGCCATTGGTACATGGGCCGCGCGCCGCGCCGGAAGGGCGTGCCGCCCGCGCGCCGCCCCGCCGCCCCGCCCACCGCTGCAGGGGCC
>VWZD01008099.1:55411-68167 GCA_013396695.1 Sakesphorus luctuosus
CCCCGAACGGGATCCCCTCGAATGGTATAGGGACACTCCCCGAATGGGATCCCCCCGAATGGTATAGGGACACCCCCCGAACGGGATCCCCCCCAATGGGATCGGGATCCCCCCGGACCGGGAATCTCCTGATCGGGATAGGGACAGGGCCCCCTCCTGGAACGAGATCCCGCCGGGAAAATGACACCCTCCGGCATCGGGAACTCACCAGGCAGGATCGGGACCCTCTCCCGAACCGTGATCTCCCTGACCGGGACCCTCCACCGGACCGGGATCCCCTCAACAGGGACTTAGAACCCCCGGGCACTAGGAATCCCCCAGCCGGGATCGGGACACCCTGCGGACTGGGGACCCCTTCTGGCACAGGGACCCCCCCAGCCAGGACCGGGGTTCCCCTAAGCGGGACCGAGACTCCCCCCGGCACTGGGAACCCCCCCACTGGGATCGGGACCCCTCTGCCGGGACCAGGATCCCTCCCAGTAGAAGGACGCCCTCCGGCGCCGGGACCGTCCTCCCTGGGACCAGGACAACCCCGGAGATCGGGAGCCCCCCAGCAGGGATCGGGATTCCCGTCGGACTGGGATTCCCTCAGCCGGGACCGAGACCCCGGAAAAGCGATTCCCCCCAGCTCCGGGGCCTCCCCTGGCACTGTGACCCCCCCAGGCACCGGGGGGTCCAGGGGGAACCCAGGAGCCCCCAGGACCAGGACTCTCCCCGAGACTGGGACAGCCCTCGCAGGTCCAGGACCTCCACGTCCCGTGTCCGGAGGGGGCACGTCGTTGGGGGGGGGGGNTGCCTGGTCCCCTGGGGCCACTTTGTCCCCCATTCCTGTGCCAGCGCTGGCCCCTGATCTGTGGGGATGGAATTCCGGAGTCAGCCCCGACCCCCGAACCGGCGCCAGCCCCCAAAACCAGCCGTGGGTGCACTGAGAGCACCAGTGCTCAGCCGCCCCAGCGGGGACGCTGCTCCGCCACGGGCTGCCACCCCTCCGGCACGTCCCGGCCGCATTCCTGGCAAACAATCCCACGTCCATCAGGATCCACACCCGGCTGCTTCCCAACAATCCCGTTTTTCCCTCTCGCAGGTGTCCCGGCGTGGCCAGTTGCTGTTGAAGCTCCCCGGGACGCCCTTCTCGGGTGGAAACGTGGCTGTGCCGCCGGTGCGGACGGAGATGAGGACTGCGGAGGACTCGAACGGGACGGTCCTGCACCGCCTGATCCAGGAGCAGCTGCGCTATGGGAACCTCACGGAGAACCGCACGCTGCTGGCCATCCAGCAGCAAGCCCTGCGCGGCGGCGGCGCCGGGAGCCCCCGCTCCTCCCTGGAGAGCCTCAGCCCCGAGGAGAGCCAGATGGTGCAGCAATCCACGCGGCAGGAGCCGCAGGGCCAGGAGCATCACTCCGACCACGTCTACTTGGAGAACAGCGTCTATCGGCTCTGCCCGCCCAAGGCCGAGGAGCTGCCCACCTACGAGGAGGCCAAGGCGCATTCCCAGCTTTTCGCCTCGCAGCGGGGAGCGGCCGGCACGGGGGGCCGCGGGGAAACGGCCCCGCGTGGGGCTGAGAGCGGAGCCCGGCGCCCCGACGAGGGGCTCAAGGACCTGAAACACGGCCACGTGCGGTCGCTGAGCGAGCGGCTCATGCGGATGTCGCTGGAGCGCAACGGGGCCAAGGCGCAGAGCCCCATCAGCGCTTCCCACAGCTTCCCGCAGCTCTCCCGTCACCAGCAGCTCGGTGCCCTGCGAGGGCAGCACCCCGAGGGCACGGAGCGCCGGGGACCGCCCCCGGAGTACCCCTACGGCATCCCTTCCCCGGATGCTTACCTGGCAGAACCCCGACCCTGCTCCCGGGAAGGTCCTGGATTTCAGCATCCTGAAATCAGGTAAACTGAGGCCCCTTGTGACACACTTTTGGATGACTCCCAGGAATGTTCAGGATGGATGCTTGGAATTTGTGGGATGCCGTAGGGGGGCCCGGGCAGCTGCTCTTGTCCTCACCAGCTCAGCCCTTTGGGAACTGCTGGGACCCCTCTGCTCTGCTGTGCTCCCCGGGTCCCCCAGCACTGCTGGGTTTTTCCAACCAGGGATGGAAATCCCACTCCCTCTGCAGACCCTTCCCCCTCCCTGTGCACTGGGAGGAATTTGGGGGTAATTTAGGAGCTGGAACTGGCTCAGGAAGCAGCTAAATGTGGAACAGGCATGGGGAAGGGTGGAAGGCAAATGTGCTCCATGTTCTGTGGAATCCCACCCTATGGTCCTGAGCTGGGAATGTCCATGTAACACCGGGATTGCTGCCCAGCAGAGCCTGGGCTTGGTGATGGATGATCCACGTTCCCTTGGGCAGCTCAGCACCTCTGGCAAAGCCTCAGGTTGGCTATGAGATGGACACAGAGAGGTCTGGAAGGCCAGGCTTCACTTGGAATTTGAGGAGGGCCTGGAAAGAACCTCTTCCACTGTGGAAAACTATGGGAAGAAGGGAACTGGAGGCTCGATGGGAGGACACACTACTCCCAACCCTGCTGACCTACCCAGTGGAGAGTGATAGGATCTCCAGCAGGAAAACCTTCTCCTTCCAGGGAACAAAGAGGGGAAGGGGAACTGCGAGGAAGATGTATTTATTCTTCCCTGCTCCTATATCATCCCGCAGGAATGCAGGCCCTTGGCGAGTAGCCCGTGAGGGAGCGGAGCAGGGCCGGGCCATGCACAGCCGCCCTGCTCAGGGAATTCCAGGCGGAATGTCAGGGAACTCAGAGCAGTGGTGTGAGGGGTGGCTGGGCTGGGCTGGACCCTCTGCATATAGTGAGGACAAACCCATAGTTTGGTAGTGAGGAGCCATGCCAGGAGCCCTCGTTTTGCCCAAAAAACGAGAAAAAAGGGGCAGTGCTGCCAGCTTCCAAGGTGCCTCCTATGCCTGGGCTGTCTGCAACATTCCCAGGGATAGGGGGGCCTGGGAGCCCATCCAGACCCCCTTGCCAGGTCCTGGAGGGGTCGGGGCAAGGCATCACTGCAAGACAATGTTTATTTTATGTTTGAGCATGCTCAAGAAAGCAAGTGCTTCCCAGCTCTAAAAAGCAGGATAGACACTTCCCAGAGCCTCCCTCCTCCTTTGGGGTGACCCAGAGGCACAGCCACCCTCTTGGCCCATGGGTTTGGAGCAGTTGGTGGGACACCAACGGTTGGAGTTGATCTCGGAGGTCTTTCCCAACTTTAATGGTTCTGTGGTTCTGTTCTGGATTCGCGGTGGGCTCTCCCACCTCTCCCAAACCTTGACCACCCCTTGTCCCTCCCTCCCTGCCCGCAGGGTGCTGCCCACGCCGGTGCCGGCCGCGTTCCTGCCGCTGTGCCCGGGCGCGCTGGGTCCGGCGGGTGTGGAGGCTCTGGCGGTGTCGGCGGGCACCCGCCTGGCCCGGGCAGATGCCGTGCTGCGGGAGAACGAGAGGCTGCAGCGGGAGAGCGAGAAGCTGCGGCGGGAGCTGGAGAGCTGTGCCGAGAAGGCCAGCCGCATCCAGAAGGTGAGGGGATGGTGGCAGCCCCGTGTCCCCCCTGCCTCGGGGGACGCTCGACCAGCTGCTGCGAAAATTCACCCCCTTTGGTGATTTAATCCCTCCTCCTCCTCCCTCCGGCGCTTGTTCCCCTCGGAGCAGCTGCGGCGCGGCAGCGGCTCGGGGAGAAGGAGCCCATTCTCCAGTGCCCCCCTCCCTCCGCCTGTCCCCCCCATCCCGCCAGCCACAGAAAGTCCTTTGTGTGGCCGCGTACAAGGGGCGGCTGTTCCCCGGGGCTGGGCTATGGCAGAGCCAAAATCTGCAGAGAGCCTCTTGCACAAGAAAAAAGGCAGAAAAAAAAATCAGTTTTCCCCCTCCAAGCGTGTTCTGGGGGGGCAGTTGAGGGGGCCCCATGTGCTGAGCTCCCCTGGCACCTCAGGTTGGGCTGAACACTCTGGGTGAGCTTTGGTGGCACCCCCTTCCCTTTCCTCATTCCATGAATATCTAACTCTGGCCTGTCCCTTCCTCCACCTCAGCTGGAGAGTGAGATCCAGCGAATCTCGGAGGATTATGAAAACCTCGTGAAAGCGTCTTCCAAGAGGGAAGCCTTGGAGAAAGCCATGAGGAACAAGAGAGACAGCGAGATGCGACGGCTCCAGGACTTCAACCGGGACCTGAAAGGTGAGGGACCCTCCATATTCCCATCCCCATCTCTGTGCCCTGAGTATTTCCATGGCTTCTCCTACTTCCTCCGGCCAAAATCTTGTGCTTAAATCTTAATTGAGTTTAATTGTTTTGGACCAGAGCGGTTGGAATCGGCGAACAAGCAGCTGGCCAGCAAGACCCAGGAAAGTCAGGAGAGCAACCAGGGCAGCGTGGCCAAACTCCTGGCACAGAGTAAGTCCCGGGGTATACTCGTCCTTGTCTGGCTGCTGTGGCATCTGTGAGTGGGACAGCTCGGCTGGAGGAGGAGCAGAGGGTGGCAGGCGGCAGCTCTCGCCATTCCCAAGAGAGGACGGAGCAGCTCTTGGCGCTGGACTCGAGCCATTAATCCCGGCTGGCCGGCCGACTGCGTGACCCGCATTCCCCACATTCCTGCCGCTGTGCAGGCTCTTCCACCACCCAGCCCGCACTCCCGCCCCAAGCCAGCACTGCCGTTCCCTCCTTCCTCCCTCCTGCACCTCGCAGCTGTGCCAGCCTGGGGATTTTTTGGAGGAGAAATACACCTAAATCATTATTTTATCAGAGAGACACAGTGTTAGTGGGAGGAATTGCATCTCCTTCCCTAAGGTGGCTGGATTCATGCTGGGCAGGTTTCACACTTCCCAAGCCAACGTTTGGGCTGGAATGTGGCAAGTGGAGGCTTTTGGCCATCTCCCCAAGTTGGCTGGGCTGCCCCTGCCCCCACCTAGTAGAAGATCTGGCGGGAGAGGTGGCACAGCCAGATTTTGGGGAGCAAAGAACTCCTGCAGGTCTTCATGGACCAGCCTTGGGGAAGCCAAACCTCTGAGATCTGTGGGTCTCTCTTGCAGGCTACGAGCACCAGCAGGAGAAGGAGAAGCTGGAGCGGGAGGTGTCCCTGCTGCGCAGCGCCAACGAGGACCAGCGGCGGCGGGCAGAGCTGCTGGAGCAGGCCCTGGGCAGTGCCCAGGCACGGGCGGCCAAGGCGGAGGCCGAGCTCCGGAAGAAACGAGCCTATGTAGAGAAGGTGGAGAGGCTGCAGGCAGCCCTGGGGCAGCTCCAGGCCGCCTGCGAGAAGCGGGAGCAGCTGGAGCTGCGGCTCCGCACCCGCCTGGAGCAGGAGCTGAAGATGCTGCGGGCTCAGCAGGTGGGTGCTGGTGACTGGCAGTGGGTGCTGGTGACTGGTGGTGGGTGCTGGTGACCAGCAATGGGTGCTGGTGACCGGCAGTGGGTGCTGGAGACCAGAGGTGGGTGCTGGTGACGAGCGGTGGGTGCCTGTGGCTGGCAGTGGGTGCTGACGATCGGCAGTGGGTGCTGGTGACTGGCAATGGGTGCCAATGACTGGTGGTGGGTGCTAGTGACTGGCAGTGGGTGCTGGTGACCAGCAATGGGTGCCAGTGACTGGCAATGGGTGCTGGTGACCGGTGGTGGGTGCTGGTGACCAGCAATGGGTCCCAGTGACTGGCAGTGGGTGCTGGTGACCAGTGGTGGGTATCTGTGACTTTCAGTGGGTGCTGGTGATCGGCAGTGGCTACTGGTGACTGGCAATGGGTGTCAGTGACCAGTGGTGGGTGCTGGTGACCATGGTGGTGGGTGCTGGTGACTGGCAGTGGGTGCTGTGCCCTCCCAGCCCCTCCTCATCCTCATCTGAGGCTTGTCTTTGCGCTGCTGCAGAGGCAGGCGGGTGCCGTGGGCGGGGGGACACCGGAGGTGAGCGCCCACACGCTGTCGGAGCAGCTGAGGGAGAAGGAGGAGAAGATCCTGGCGCTGGAGGCCGACATGACCAAGTGGGAGCAGAAGTACCTGGAGGAGTGCACCATGAGGCAGTTTGCCATGGATGCCGCGGCCACGGCGGCCGCCCAGCGTGACACCACCCTCATCAGCCACTCCCCGCGGCATTCCCCCAACAGCAGCTTCAACGAGGACCTTCTCCTGGCCAGCCACAAGCACCAGGAGATGGAGAACAGGTACTCCCACCTCGCTGGAGGCTCATGTTGTGGTTTGGTTGGGCAGTGCCTGAGTCCTCCTTTCCCCATCTGGCTCCTTTCCCATCTTCTGCCTGTTCTCTCCAGGTTGAAAGCCCTCCATGCCCAAATCCTGGAGAAGGATGCTGTCATCAAGGTTCTGCAGCAGCGCTCCCGGAGGGACCCCAGCAAAGCCCTGCAGGGCTCCCTGCGGCCGGCCAAATCCGTGCCCTCCATCTTCTCCGCTGCAGCCGCCCCGAGCTGGCCGGGGGCTGGCCAGAGTGACCGCCCCTCTGAGGGCAGTGCCCGTGGCAGCACAGGTAGGCACGGACACCTGCCTGCAGTTTCCCATGTGGTTTGGGAATTAGGGAGCTTGGGGAGGGAGGATTTCTCCAGGACCACCCGGAGGAGCCAACAGTTGTAGAATCATGGAATGGTTTGGGTTGGAAGGGACCTTAAAGCTCATGTGATTCCACCCTCCTGCCATGGGCAGGGACACCTTCCACTAGACCGGGTTGCTCCAAGCCCTGTCCACCCCTGGCCTTGAATACTTGCATCCCTAACAGAGTCTCCTCCAGCAGGCAAAGCCACCACTGAAGGCCTGGCAGCTTTTGCTGCCCTTCCCTTGCCATCGCACTCCAAGCATGGCAGCAAGGATGGCAGCACGCAGACGGACGGGGCCGGGAGCAGCGGGCAGGGCGAGGGCACCGGAGCGCTGGGTGAGTCCCCTGGGATGGCACGGGGTGGGGAGTTGGAATGCTGCAGCACGTGGGTTTAGCACCCCTGAGATGGGCTTTGCCCACATGTGGGTGACTTTTAAAGGCATTTCAAAGGCCAGAGTTGAGTTGAGTGGGTTTGAATCCCTGTGAATCCTGACAATCCCTTCTTCTTCCACAGAGAGCTCGGGCACTGCCAGAGCCCCAGACCTGTCTGACATGGTGGAGATCCTGATTTAAGGCTGCATGTCAACCCCTCTGCCCTTCCTGCCGGCACCTCGGGATGGAGAAGTCTGTGGGAAGGAGGGACCGAGTCCGGAGCAGTCTGGGCAGTGCCCCCCGTGCCTGGGAGGGTCCTGTGCCCCCTGGGTGCCCACACGGGTCCCTGGCTGCGCGGGGCGCGCTGGACCCTGCGGGGGCAGCTTATAAATACACCTGGCCAGCTCCATCCCCATCCCGGCTCCTTCCCCATCTCAGCTCCCACCTCTGGGGCATGGCCACCTGCACCCACCCAGGAGCTCAGGCTCCAACTGGGAAATCCCTGCCTGTTTGCCTGAACTTTCCCCACAAGCCGATGTCTCTGCACGAGGGCAGAGCCAGGAGGGACCACCCATGGGTGCCACCCACCCACATCCACATGGCCAAGCCGAGCTCCTGGAACCCCAGACTTCCAGCACTCACATCCTGCCTCTGGCTTTTCATCACAGGCTTTGGGGTGGGGTGACAACAAAACAAAACACCCTGGAGGGAGTGAAAGGTGCAGGAGAAAGCAGAGGTGAAGGGCTCTGTGGGAAGGGAGGATGGTGGGATGTGCCATCCCTGTCCTGGCTGCATCCCCTGGCTACTGGCAGCTGGCTTTGCCCGTAGCCAGCACTCACATCTTGCTCCTCAGAGCTTCCCATCCTTGCCTTTCATGTATATATATGTATATTTTTCTCTATTTCTGTCTCCTCTCAACGTGTGCATTTGCTGGCCAACTGCATTTTTTATTTTTCTCTCCCCAGACACGTAAAAAATGCGTTCGGTTCTTGTGCATTGTTTACAAAGTGGAAAAAAGAAACAAAAAAGTTATGAAAGAGGTAAAAAACCCCAAGCCCCCACGACTTAATATATTTTATATTAATATTGGTATTTCTTTTTAAGTATTTTTTCGTGCTGTGAACTTTTTTTTTTCCTGCCAAAGACGACAAGTTCTCGTTTGTGCGTTTTAAGTTATCTTGAAGTATTTAAATGTAAACCTGGCTGTTTGGTTACGCCGCCCTATACCGAGATTGCTGTAGCATTCCACTTGGTATAACGATATTTTAATAAAAAAACCCAAATATTGACCCGTGGATACTCTTTTTTTTGCCATGTGATGGGGAGAGATGGAGGCGCTGCCAGGGAAAAGGGGACCTGGAGATGATGATCTCCCAGTTCAAATGTCCTTCCCAGCTCACCAGGGGAGAGATTTGGGGGGAAGTTGCATGTGAGAGGTGAAAAAATCCTCAAGGGCATGTCTGTGTTCCCCCAAATCCCACTGGGATCCCATTAGCCACACCTTTGTGGGGGATGGAGTTGCCTAGGAATATCCATGGAGTTGCCTTCCCATTGCATCCCTGTGTTCTTGACTCCTGCATCCCTGAGACTCTGCATCCTGTCCTTAATCCTTGTATCCCTGCATCCCTGTGTCCTTGATCTCTGCAACTCCATCCTGATGGGATCCTCCTCCTGTTCCTCACAAGGCTCCTTCCTGCCCTCCCTGAAGGCCACGACTTCCAGCACGGCTGGCCCCGGTCCCCACGCTCTCCCTGGAGTTGTGAGCCACCTCCAAGCCCTTCCCATCCTGCCTGGCTCCCTGATCTTCCAGAAGACCAGAAGTTCTCTGGGTGTTGGACTTTCATTTTTAATAGCTGTGGCATTAACGCTTCCCAGGGAGCATTCCTGGGAATTCTGCTATCTCCAGCCAGGCTAGGACTCTCCTTTTGTGCATCCCATGGCATCGACTGGGAGCCCATCTTTGTTATCCTGCTGTCCCTGGAGCTCTTGTGCAAGGCTCTGCAGTGGGGTTTGGCTTGGAAAATGGCATCAAGAAGACAGCTTTGCTGCCAACTCCTCTCTGGAATCATGGAACCATGGAATTGTTTAGGTTGGAAAAGCCCTTTAAGGTCATCAAGTCCAACTGTTAACCCAGCACTGCCAAGGCCACCACTAACCCATGTCCTCAAGTGCCACATCTACACGTTTTCAAACACTTCCAGAGATGGTGATTCCACCACTTCCATGGACAGGATCCCTTAGGGCTCTGTTGAGGATCACTGGTCTTGGTGGCACAGGGACCTGGAATGTGGCTGAAAATGAGATTTTGGGCTTCCTGTGGCCAGGTGTGCATCCCTGAGGAGCAGGTTAGAAATGCTGGGGGCAATGGGAAGCTCAGAGCTGGGCTCCTCCTTCCACCTGCGGCTTCTCCTGAGTGCTGCCAGCAGGGAAACCAGTTCCCTCCATGCACAGGGCAGAAAAGAACCCTGGAATGGGGCCAGCGATGGGAGAAACTGGGTGGGAACTCATAGGGAGCTGTCTAGGCTGGGAATATGTCCAGGGGTCCCAGCCAGGGCTGTACCTGCCCTGCCTCCCCCAGCTCTGGAGCTGCAGCCGCCCGGGAAGGCTGGCAGCATTCCTGGCATTCCACAGCTCTCACACCCCACGCTTTAGTTAGCCCAATCCGGATGCAGGGCGGCCTGGCTGCAGGTCTGGCTGTTTGCAGGCAGCTTTCCACATCCAGGGATTCAGGGAATGGGCTGCTGTTGGGAGCTTTGCCCACTGATTTCCATCCCCAGGGCTCTCACAGTCTTCAGGAGTCAGGAGAAACTCCAAAGCCCATCTGTGAGTTGGACCATGGGGAGAGGATTCCCAAGCCCAGCAGGTTGGGCAGGAGATCCCAAAGAGCTGTGTGCTTTGGCTGGGATGCTCTTCAGCCAGAGCTCCATCCCAAAGGAGCTCCACACCTTGGCACATGGAAGCTGCTGTGGGGGTGTGCTATCACCTGCTCCATCACTCTGTCCTCACAGGCATTTCCTTCCTCCCTTCCCACACTGTCTCACTGGGTTTCACCATCGGCATCGCTCGGACCCAGGACACGTCCCTGAAATACCATGTGGGAGCCAAACCTCCTGCTCCCATCCCTGTGATCTCTGACTCCTTGATCCTTGTATCCCTGTGTCTGTGTGTCCTTCCACCTCTGTGTCCTCGTTCCTTTCATCCCTGAGTCCTTTCATCCCTGTGTCCTTGATCTCTGCATCCCCTATCCCTGCATTCTTCCTTCCTTGCCTCTCCGTTGTTGAACTCCTGTGCTTGATCTCTGTGTCACTGTATCGCTGTGTCCTTGACCTCTCCATCCACATGACATGCATCCCTGTGTCCTCAATCCTTGCATCCCTGTCCCCCGGGTTCCCATGCCCTGGGAGGTGGTGCTGGAGTTGCCTGAGGAGTTGCTGGCTGGGCTGGGCTGGCACCTGGATGCGACTCCTCCTGTGGGCTGCACATCCACAGCCCTGGAGAGCTGGAAAAGAGCCAGCGGCCTCTGCTCTGAGTGCCACCACTGTCACCTTGGTGGCACTGGGAGACACTCCCTGTCCTGGGGCAGCAGCAGCAGGGAGATGGCTCAGCTGCTCCAGGGGCTGTTCAGGGATGTCTGGTCCCTCCATGGTCACAGTGGGCCCGGACAAGGCCAAGGGTCTCCTTTGGACTCAGTGACTGCCCACCGAGCCGCATCCCCAGACAGGACACTCCATCCCCCCAGGGCCACCCCCAGCAGCAGCCCTGCAGCTTTGGGTCCTGTTTTCCTCATTTCTCTTTGGACAAAGCTGGAGCTTGATCCTTGGAGCATCCTCGGATCTTGATGGGTCCTTTATTGGCCTGGTTCCTCACCACCCTCTCCTCGTGCATTCCCTCCCCTTCCCCACTTGCCAAATGCTAGAGCTGGATAGGGAAAGACAAGCTCATCACACCCTCCTTCATATGGAAAACTCTTCAAACTGAAAAATACCCACCAGGATTTGGGAGAAAAGCAATTTCATTCCCCTTCCAAATAATGCTGATCCTTGTGGGGGAAGTTTGGCAAGGCTGTGGGCCAGCCCTGCAGCTGCTTCCCAGCAAACCAGTCGAGCAAAGCGGGTGCTTTCTCTTGCCTCAAGTCCCGGCTTGCTCGTTGGACCGGCAGGAATGAAGCTGTCCCTGCTGGGCCTACTGAACCCTTCCCTTCCCCCTCCCTCCCTCCCTCCTCCCTCCCTCATTCCACTCCATTCCCCAAGGTCCCCCAAGCCCCCAGTTCCTCTCTGTGTCCAGGGCTTTTTTGAGGGCCCTCCCTGCTTTCTTCTGCCAGGGGGTCCCTTCCCAAATTCCTTGCCTTGGGCTTTGCATCCTGTTGCAGAATGAGCCACCCCAAGCTGTCCCCTCCCTGCAGAACATCTGTGTGTTTGATCTCTGCACTCTCACAACCCTGCATCCCTGTGTCCTCCATCCTTGCACCCCTGTCCCCCTGGCTCCCCATGCCCCTGGGAGGTGTCTGCCAAGCATCCAAGGTGTCTGTGTGGCACGGATGGGACTGAGGGATGTGGGATGTTATTTACGAGGTGGCCCTGACACCTTCCTGGGTCCTCCATCCACCCAGCCGTGGAGCATCGTCCAGCTCGGGAGCTCCATCCCCATCCTCCCCAGGCCCAGGTTCTCCTAAAGCCCTTCCTGAAGAGGGGGTGGTGCCCATCCAGGTGTTGTGGCCAGGGCTGCCCAGGGCCCGCCCTCCCTGTCAGGATCGCGGCCCAGGCTTTGCTGGGCTCAGCAGGAGCGGTCGGAGCCGCGGTGCGAGCGCGGCGAATTCCTCATTCCTCTTCCCTGCGCTGTGCTCCCTGCCTGCCATCTTTGCATGCAAACAGTAAACAGGCTGTTATTATCCTGCATGCTTTGAATAACTGTGGCTATTTTTTCTCTTCCCAGTATTCTAAAAAGGCAAAAAATTCCCTGCGGTTTCTGAGTCAACTTTTTTCCCCCCTCAGTCTCTTTTCTTTCCTTCCCACCACCTCTGTGACCTTGAAAACCCAGGCAGATGAGCTGCTGGCTGGCTGTGCTCACACCCACTGCCCAGCCCTGCTCTGGCTGGCACTCTCCCTGCTCCCTGTGCCCAGCAACGGGGGAATTTGGGGCTGAGCCTGCTGGTGGAGCAGCCCTGGGCTGGCAGTGGTGGGCAGGATCCAGTCTGTAGCCTCCTCTGGCCAAGGAGCTGGGGATGCTCAAGGTGGGCAGAGATGCTGCAGGAGGGAGGCATTGAGGATGCTGGAGGTGCTGGGGATGCTGGAGGAGGCTGTGGATTCTTGAGGCACTGGGGATTCTCAAGGTTGCCAGGGATGCTGGGGATGCTGGAGGCACTGGGGATGCTGGGGGTGATAGGGATGCTCGAGGTGCTGGGAATCCTCAAGGAGGCTGGGGATGCAGGGATGCTTGAGGAGGTGCTGGGGATGCTCAGGGTGGCCAGGGATGCTGGGGGAGGTGGGGATGCTGGAGGCACTGGGGATGCTGGAGGCACTGGTGCTGGGAATGCTTGAGGTGCTGGTGATGCTCAAGGAGCTGCGAATGCTGGAGGTTCTGGGGATACTCAAAGAAGCTGGAGGTGCTCAAGGCAGCTGGGGATGCTTGAGGTGCTAGGGATGGTTGAGATGCTGGAGATGCTTGAAGGGGGATCCTCTAGGATGCTGGATATCCTTGGGATGCTGGAGATGCATGAGGTGGATGGGGATGTTCAAGTAGCTGGTGATGCTGGAGATGCTGTGGATGTTGGAGATGCTGGGGATGTACAAGGTAGTGAGGAAGCTGGAGATGCTGGGGATGCTGGGGATATTGGAGATGCTGGGGATGTGCAAGGGAGTGGGGAAGGTGGGGATGCT
>VWZD01008099.1:92703-104562 GCA_013396695.1 Sakesphorus luctuosus
AATCCAGGGATGTGTGTGGGTTCTATAGAACTGGCTGTGAGCGGGGATGAAGGACTGGGCACTCGGGAGAGGATGGGGAGTTCTCTATAGGACTGGCTGTGAGCAGGGATGAAGGAGTGGGGGCTCAGGAGATGGTGGGGAGTTCTCTATAGGACTGGCTGTGAGCAGCGATGAAGGACTGGGGACTCAGGAGAGGATGGGGATGGTGAGGATCAGCAGGACCAGGAATGGTTGTGGGAGTTCCTGAAGGCAATGGTGGGGGTCAAGCAGGACCCGGGGGGTGGCTCAGGAGAGGGTGGGGAGTTCTATAGGACTGGCTGTGAGCAGCGATGAAGGACTGGGGACTCAGGAGAGGATGGGGATGGTGAGGATCAGCAGGACCAGGAATGGTTGTGGGAGTTCCTGAAGGCAATGGTGGGGGTCAAGCAGGACCCGGGGGGTGGCTCAGGAGAGGATGGGGAGCTGCGGGATTTCATGGGGGTTTGTGAATCCAGGGATGTGTGTGGGTTCTATAGGATTAGCTGTGAGCAGAGATGAAGGACTGGGAGCTCAGGAGAGAGGATGGGGAGGTGTGGGACTGTGGGGATGGGTGATTCCAGGGATCTGCGTGGGTTGTGTGGGACTGGGGGAGCAGGGAGAGCCCTGGGGAGAAGGGAGGAGTCAGAGGACTCGCTGAGGAGTCTCCGTGCTGGTCAGATGGTGAGTGAGGGGCTCCCTCAGTTGGAGCGAGCTGGGATGGTGTCCCCTGGGAGCAGGATGAGCCCTGAATAGGTGAGCTCCGGCCCCGGGTTTAATTAGCCAGGCGAGCGACACGCAGAGGGCAGAGAGGAGACCTGGCGGTAATTGGGTGCGTGTGTGAAAGGAATCTTAATTTCTAGGCAGCCTGACAATTGCTGTGCAAGGACTTGGAGGCAGTTCCTGAAGTCCCCCATCTGGCCTGCTGTGGAAAGCTTTTGCTGGAGTTCTGTGCTTGGAGAGCCTGACTTAAACAAAGATTTGTTTTCTGTAGGCTTTGGCTTGCTTAGGCTCTTGTTTAGAGTTGGAGGCTGGAGTCTCAAAACAAATCTGTTGGTGTCCCCAGTGATTTGTTTTTCCCAAGTGCCCTGTATCTCTGCAAGCTGGAAAACCACCAGTGCAAGACTTTACATGCACCAAATGGAGAAAATAAAAGTATGTCCACTTAATTTGCACCCTGTGAGCACGTAGCTGACCCGGGTCAGGGGGCTGGGTAGTGACCAGCACTGTGAACACTTCTCCCTCGTGGCTTGCCCTGGTGGTCAGCATCCTGCTGTCCTCATTTTTACAGAGCATGTGCTTGCTGCCAGATGCTCCCTTACAGACAGAGGAATGAAATGTCAGGCTTGCTCGTTAGCTGAGATTCTAAACAAGTAGTTAATCTTGGAAGTACTGACTGGTAAGGTTTGGTTTGGGCTATCCTGAGCCCAGGGCCTGAAATGTGTGTTAGCTCAGGCTTCCTTGGCCCACTTGGGTAATTATGCAACATAAAGTAGCAGCTGAGGAGGATATTGAGGGGCTGGAGCGGGGCCAGAGAAGAGCAAGGAGGCTGGAGAAGGGAGTGGAGCACAAGTGCTGTGGGGAGAGGCTGAGGGAGCTGGGGGTGTTTGTGCTGGAGAAGAGGAGGCTGAGAGGTGACCTCAGCACTGTCTGGAAGTGCCACATCAGGGAAGTTGTGGCCAGGTGGGGGTTGGTCTCTTCTCCCAGGCACTCAGCAATAGGACAAGGGGGCACGGGGGGCTCAAGCTCTGCCAGGGGAAATTGAAGTTGGAGAGCAGAAAAAACTTCTTTGCAGAGAGAGTGCTCAGGCATTGGAATGGGCTGCCCAGAGAGGGGGTGGATTCCCCATCCCTGGAGGTTTTTAAGGTGAGCTTGGCCGTGGCACTGAGTGCCATGATGTGGTAAAGGGACTGGAGTTGGACCAAGGGTTGGACTTGGTGATCTCAGAGGTGTTTTCCAACCCAATCCATTCTGTGATTCTGTGATTATTTTTTAACTTAAATTTCATCCTGTGACCTCCCTTATTGCTAACATGGCTGAAGGCACTTATTGCTCAGCTGTCTGGGGCTGGTTTATGTCATTTTAAGTATCTGACACAAATGATCTGTTTTGCTTCTGTGACGCCAGAGACTTGGATAAATTGGAGTCTAATGTGGACATTAATGACACTTCTTTCAGTTAGTGGGGCTCAGATCACTGGAAATCTGCTGTAACCTAAACCTCCAGGAGCTCACTGTGGTGGTGCCATGAGCAGGATTAATTGTAGGGGTACCCTTTATACATACCTGCTGTTGTAGGTGAGGTGTAGTTCAGTGAGGTGTCTACACACAAAATCACCAGTACCTTTATGTATTCTTCTGGCAGAAAAAATTCCAAAGGGATGGACAGGTTTTTTTCCAGTTCTTCACACTTAGGAAAGCAAACCCAGCTGTGTGATAGGTTCCATTTTGCAGTATGTGATTGGGATTTACCTCAGTCATGTGCATGGCATGAGGCTCGTGTTGATTGTGAGAACTTGCAAAGAGCAGGGAGGGGGTTCAGCTTCTGGAACTTCCCTGGGAAAAGTTGTGGTTCAGCAGATGGTGGGATAGTCAGTCACGGGGATAGGAAAATGTGAAGCCAAGTGTGAAGTTCAGTGAAGCTGTTAATAGAAACTGGATTCTTTCACCTTTTATCTCTAAACAAACTCTATCTCTGCTACTGGTCTTGCTGTGGCTGAACAGAAACTCTCAGGACTTTCTGCAGTGCTCATAAACCCAAATGTTACACAGTTACTACAGCCTGTAGTGTGTTCGTGCTTCTTCATATCACCCCTGCACATCTTTAGGGACTTGCTGCAGATTATTTGTTGCTGCTTTTCTTTGTGGTGTGGAGGAAGGACAGATACTGTGATTTATAGTCAAAACTGCCTGCTCCTTTCCTGTGTGCTTCATGCCAGATTTCCACCGTTGGGCTGTGGGATCCTGGCCATGTGTCTGCCTTAGGAGGAATTGTTTGGAAATCTTCAGAACTTTGTGTAGAAGAAAACTAGAGGAAACTGGCTTGGCTTGTTGTGTGAGGTGCATTTTTATTTCGAAATGCTGCAGAGTTCTCAGGGTCTGAAAGCAGGACTTGCTATATGGCAGGCAGATGGTGTCTCTGACAGAAATATCTCTTGCCCTTCCCATGGAAAATGTTCCCAGCCAGCCAGACTATAAACCTTTGGGAAAAATAATCTGTGGTTTTCACATCGTTGAATGTGTCGGATTCCACTCGCACCACGCAGGATTCAGCGATGGGTGGGATAAAGGTGGAAGGAGGCAGGAGTGAGCTGAGGGGACTTGGTTGAGACAACTCCAGTGATGGCAGCAGGAGCCAGAGGTGTCTGGGTGCAAGCTGGGATGGGGTACAGGGTGAGGGAGAGGTGGGGATGAGGAAGAAAAGCGTTGCTTGCTGGGCAGGGACATGCAGAGCACCACAACCTTTTTAGGGGTGCCTGTGAACTTTTGGCACAATGATCTGTAGCTTTTTGATGCTGGTTCACATGGGGAATCTTTTTTGGGCCTGCACGCAGAGCTGAAGTAAATATTGTTAGTCTTCTGGAGTGCCTAACTCCAGGTGTGGTAACACCAGCTGATCCTGCCCTGGGATGCCAAACACACGGAGCTGGGGGTGTGAAGTTAGTGATGAGTTATTCAGGAGAAAGCCTCTACTTGATTTAGTGGCTTCCATTCCGATTTTCCCACGGAATCAGAGTGTGTTGTTTGCCTCCTGATGAAATGCTGCATTGTTCTCCTTTTCCCAGTATCCTGGCATGTAAAGGCCATGTATCCCTGCTTTGAAGGCAGTGAGCTAAGGGTTAGAGAATAAGGTAGAAAATACCCATTATTAGGTAGCTTTCATAATTAGTGATTGGGTCTGGTCTGTTTAAAGTACACAGTGTTATTTGGCACTTAATGCATTCCTGGTGTATCTGTCAGACCCTCTCAGTGAGTTCCCAGCAGTTCTGCAGCTCAGCCTCACAGGACACCTCGGGTTCTGCCCTCTGATTGCAAGGCCCAAATCAATGGCTGCCTGTGAAAACTTGGCTTAAGCTGCACTCCTGGCATTGCAGGCAGTTCTTTTGCAGCATTCATGGCAGGAATAAAGGTGCTTAAGCAGCGAGGACAGTCCTTTCTGCCCTTGCAGGGGTTTTTATGGAGACTACATGCCATTCAGCTGTGAGCTTGGTGTTGTGGACAGCCCTCCTTGTCCCATGGCTCTGGGTCTCTGTGGAGGCAGGTCTGGCCTGAGTGTTAACTGAGACTTTAGTCCCCTGGGGGGGAAAAATAACCACATTACATGTAACTAAGGGCTATCATCATATATCCTTACAGAGGGGCTAAATTAGAATTGCAGGGGTCAGAAGTCCTACAATGTTTGCGCTGAGTTTCCAAATTTAGTATTCTCTGGCCTAGTTTCTTCTGAGGAATCATTGAATGCTGTCTGCAGTTGGGTTTGTATTTGCACTTGCTTAATTGCAGAGTTAGGTTAATTTAACACTGATGTGGCTTCCGTGTTCTGGAGGTTCATTAGAAGCCAGTGTGCAGCTCACCAAAATAGTTGTCTGGCTGTGAGATGCCAAACTGATGCCCAGTCTGTTAGAGCAGTGGGGTGGTTGTGTTTTAAACTGTGCTGCTGGACTCACAGGGTGCCTGAGGTTGGCAGGGGGTCGTCTGGTCCCACCCCCTGCCCAGGCTGGTTGTTCAGCACCACATCCAGAAGCTTTGGAACATCTCTGAGGACAGAGACTGTTGTCTGGTCCCACCCCCTGCCCAAGCTGGTTGTTCAGCACCACATCCAGAAGCTTTTGAACATCTCTGAGGACAGAGACTCTGCCTCCTCCCTCTGTGGGCAGGCTGTGCCAGTGCTTGCTCACCCTCACAGTGCAGGGCTGTTTCCTGGTGTTCACACAGACCCTCCCATATTTCATTTGGTGTCCATTGCCACTGATCCTGTTGCTGGACTCATGGGTTCAGTCCCCTCTGTGGGCTGTTGACTTAAGAAGTTGGACTCGATGATCCTTGTGGGTCCCTTCCAACTCAGAATAGTCTGGGATTCTGTGACTCCAGTGGGAAGTGCCTGTCTCCATTCCCTTTGCACATCCCTTCCGATACTTAGAGATGTTGCTGAGATCCCCCTGAGCCAGCTGGTCCCAGGCTGAACAGCTCCAGCTGTCTCAGTGTCTTGGGTTGAGCCTGCAAAATACCAACTGCCCAATACAGAGTCAGCTTAGAATCACAGAATGGATTGGGTTGGAAAAGACCTCCAAGATCATCAACTCCAACCCTTGATCCAATCCTACTGTGATCACCAGCCCAGGGCACAGAGTGCCCTGGGCTGGTGATCACAGTAGGGTTGGATCAAGATGTGGTGGATTCTCACTCCGTGCCACATCCATAGAATCACAGAATGGATTGGGTTAGAAAAGACCTCCGAGATCATCAAGTCCAACCCTTGGGCCAACTCCAGTCCCTTTACCAGATCATGGCACTCAGTGCCACGGCCAAGCTCAGGTTAAAAACCTCCAGGGATGGGGAATCCACCCCCTCCCTGGGCAGCCCATTCCAATGCCTGAGCACTCTCTCTGCAAAGAATTTTTTTCTGATCTTCAACTTAAATTTCCCCTCTCCAGCCAAGAAAAGGGAGAAGGGAAAAAACCCCTAGAAACTTAAACCAATTTATGCTTAAACTAACTATATATATTTATATATATTAAGAGAAACTACAATATAACACACATACAAGTTAGATATAACAACAATTTTGTACCTCCCACCAAAACCAGATTCCATCACTGGATCCATAAGCACCCCAAAAAACACCCAGCAAGAAACAGAAAGAGTAACAACAAAATGTTTCTACCTCCCTGAACTCACACAAAATGCAAAGTAGCAGCAGCCACAGCAGGGCCCAGACAGCAGGGCAGCAGCTGCATGTCCTGCCTCTGCTGCAGCCATGGTGGAACTGAGAGAACACCTCCCACTCCTGTGCTCAGATCTCAGGTTTGTGTCATCTGGTATGAAATATTCCTTTGGTTACTTAGTCAGGTGATCCCTGTCTCTCCTAATCTACACAGATCCTCTGAGCCTGCTGATTTGAGGCCTGGCTAAAACTACCACCCTCAGCCTCTCTGCACAGCAGAGATGATCCAGCTCCTTTAGAGGATCTTCCTGGATCCTCTCCAGGAGCTCCATGAATCCTGTACTGCGGAGCTCAATGTTCCAGGTTTGACTGAGCAGAGCTCTGGGAAATTATAAGCCAAATGCAGTTTTGTATGTTAGAATTAGTGTCTAAGCATCATCTTATTGCAGCAGGTGACTTTAATTAAAGATGTCGTCATTTTATCCTGTGAAAGAGCTTTCTTGATGTTTTGGGGAGCTGGCCACAGGAGTTCACATCAAAAGTGCTTTGTGGTACTTGCACTGAGCCTGTAGTGACTGGAAATCCTATTGTTGTTTGTTGCCAGGTTGTTAGGAAAGGGAGCTGAAAGTATGTTATTCCTTGTGATTCTTGAAAAGCTTCAGGGCCTTGTTAAAATGCCCCTCAGGCCTGTCTGGGGCAGCATCACAGCCTGGAGAATCAGCAAGGCAGTGCTGTGCTCTGAGGGTTGTTAGCAGCACCCAATGTCACTTCCCATGGAAATGGAGAACTCACAGGGACTGGAAAAGTGACACAAAGAACATCTGTGGTTGCAGGAGGATGAGGGAATTGTCCCCCAAGGAGCAGATGTTTGGGTCCCCCAAGGTGTGGAATCAAATATCTGTGTGGTACATGACCTACCACTTAGGAATCTGTTTGTGCTGTGTGTGTGTGTTCTTAAACCTTCATTTTCGAGCTTTTAAGTGCTTGACTCTGAAGAACAGAAGCTCTTTGCTTGCTGTGTGCAAACCCAGGTGTTGTGTTGCTGTGGTACACACACCTGTCTTTGCAGGAGTGCAAACCCTGCTTGGGAATGCTCTGTGGTACCATTTGAAAAGGCCTTAAAGTGGAAGGTTTATGTAGGTGCACACCTGGATGGGAGTGAACTTCTGCTCCTGACAGACACCATGCACTGGAACCAAACTGACCTGCTGGAAATGCTCTGTCTCAGTGGACTGACTGGGAGTGCTGTTTGTGGGGTGATGGTTCTCTGACCTCTCCCAGGACAGCCCTTTGCCCTGGTGCCAGTCTGTGATGGGCACTGTGGGGTGATGAGCTGATAAGGCCTGATGGGTTGAGGGAGACACCTCAGCCCCCTGGGGGGTGTTCNGCACGGGGGGCTCAAGCTCTGCCACGGGAAATTGAAGTTGGAGAGCAGAAAAAAGTTCTTTGCAGAGAGAGTGCTCAGGCATTGGAATGGGCTGCCCAGAGAGGGGGTGGATTCCCCATCCCTGGAGGTTTTTAAGGTGAGCTTGGCCGTGGCACTGAGTGCCATGATGTGGTAAAGGGACTGGAGTTGGCCCAAGGGTTGGACTTGATGATCTGGGAGGTCTTTTCCAACCCAATCCATTCTGTGATTCTGTGATATCAGAGGTCAGAACCCCTTCCAACCTGTGTGCTGTCAGTCAGGTCGACAGACAGTGTTGGGGATATAAGGGTCTGATTGTCTGGAAGTGCTTACAGCTAATAACTTTTAATTAATACAGTTAAGACTAGAACTCTCTGCATTTCTGTCTCCCTCCTCCCTTTCCCGTGACAGGCACACAGTAGGAAGTGTTCTGGGTGATGTGATCCCACCTGCTCTGGAGCAGTGCAGGCTGGGCAGGCACATGTTCAGAGGTGCAGCAGCAGGTCGGGACAAGCTCCCTGTGGATTTGAGCAGCCTCTGTTCCTTCTGGAGCCTCTCTGTGTGCCTGGCTTGAGAACAGCCAGCAAGAAGGGCTCAGCACTGGGCGAAAGGCAGGGACCAAACCTGCTCCTAAACACCACCTCGGCAGAGGGAAATGCAAAAGGAGGGATCACATTCACAGGCATGAAACATCCCCGGGTGGTGTTTTCCTGAGAGTGGGAGCTGTGCAGGCAGCTGAACTGCACACTCTGGGTACTTTAAAGGATGAAGTGTTTGGGGGAGCCTTGTGTTTTCCTCCTCTCCTTCTTCTGTTCAGAGTTGTGTTTGGATACTGGGAGAGCTGAATTAATGAGGCAGATTCCAAATGTGTTGATTCACAGTTGTGCCGAGCTCCAGGGAAATGGCTCGATCACTAATTCCTACCTGAGACGGTCCAGACTGAAATACCCCGGAGGCTCCTGCTTTCCTCACAGGAGAAGGGGGTTTGCTTGGAGTTACTCTGTACCTTGGGTGCAGCATTCCAGTGGGACTGGAGCCCTCAGCTCTGAGAGCTGAGCACAGGCTGAAGTGCATTTAATGAGCTGTGCCTGATGAATTGATTTCTTTCCCTTTTTTCCCCCGGAATGGCAGCAGCACCAGCAGCTCCATGTGGGAATGAATGCTCACACTCCCTGCAAACGCCTCGTGGGGCACAAAGGGCTCCATGGCAGAGGCTTCAGGCACATTATTCCTCTTCCAGCGCTGCCTTTGTCCTTCTTCCAAGTGGATAACTCCCAGATTTGCACTGAGTGCTCCCGAGATCTGGGAGCAGAAGCACCAGCATGAAACTAATGTGGTGCTTTAGAATTCTGCTGCCACTTACTGGGTGTTGAATAGCTGTAATTAAATTAAGCACTATATTGATTTCAGCACGCTGCTTGGGAAAGGGCAGAGTGGGAACACAGGCAAGAGAGCTGCTGCTCCAGGGGCCTGAAAAGCTGCAGGGCATGGCATGTCAGCAGCATCAGTGGGGCTGAGCAGGCTGGTAAACTAAGGATTGGTGATCCTCTCCAAACTCCTTGGGCCTTGATGAAGTTAGTTGATGGCCTTGCAGAGAAATTCGTAATGAAAGAAAAAGATATCAAGCCCAGGTGGGCAAGGGGCCAATGGCTGTGCCAGCCATGGGGTGTGACAGCCCCAGGGCAGTGCCAGTCCCTGTGCTGGGCACAGCTGAGGCTTCTGGACCCTCAGACAGGAGAGACACTGAGGGGCTGGATGGTGTGCAGGGCAGGGAATGGAGCTGGGAAGGGGCTGGAGCAGCAGGAGGGGCTGAGGGAGCTGGGGGGGCTCAGCCTGGGGAAAAGGAGGCTCAGGGGGGACCTTCTGGCTCTGCAATCCCTGCCAGGAGGGGGAGCCGGGACAGGGGGTTGGGCTGTGCCCCAGGGCACAGGGACAGGAGGAGAGGGAACAGCCTCATGTTGTGCCAGGGGAGGTTTAGTTTGGGCATCAGGAGGAATTTCTCCATCGAAAGGGTGGTCAGGCCCTGGCAGGGGCTGCCCAGGAAGGTTTGGAGTGCCCATTCCAGGAGGTGCCCAAGGCAGGACTGGCCGTGGCTCTCAGTGCTCTGGCCTGGGGGACAAGGTGGTCATCGGGCACAGGGTGGGCTCCGTGATCTCAGAGGCTCATTCCAACCCCAGCCCCTCTGTCTGAAGCACTGAGAGTGTCCCTTTTCTAATTGATTTGGAATGTATTTATCCATGGCTGGGTGGCAGGGACATCATTCTGAAGGTGACTCAGTCTTGCCTACAGGGATAAAACTAAATCGACACGTGGGAGCATTACTGGAACTAAATGAAATGAAAATAAAATGGCACAACTTCTGTGGGTAGGTGACACTAAAACACCACAAAGACACATCATTCATGAACCCAGATGATGTCTGACATACCTGTGTTACGTGATGGAGTCTTGGCTGGGAAGTTCCAGCAGGTCCCTTCCAAAGCTTTGTGACACTACCGAGCGTTTGATCCAGGATTGTTTTATTTCAAGGTTTGTGCTCTTGGGCAGCTGCAGTTCATGAGGATGGAACCTTTTGGTTTTCTCTTCTCAGTGGTTGCTTTTATTCTAACTAAAGTAGCATCAAACTTCATGTTCCAGTAATGCTGAGATTTGCCATTACTGCTACGTTACATCTTTATTTCATAAATACACCCAGCTATTCTGTGCTAAGATTAAAGTTCTTTTCTCATTAAAGTTAGGTTTATTTGTTAGTATTAAAGTTCCCTTTCAGTCTCCCTTTCAGTCCCCTCCAGCCTTGGAGCTGTGCTGCTCTATTCCCACCTCTCCCATTTCCCTTTGCCCACTGACACTAATTTTCCTCTGCCTTCAACAATCTGTCTCGTGCATCTCTCCTGCATCTTTCCTTTGGAATCAGCCCTTCAGGTAACTCAAGGGAACTATCCTGGCTATTTAATAGCCAACTGGCTGCTGGGTTTGGTGGGAGTTTATTACTTTGGGTTTTTTTCCCTTGAGATGGGCAGATTTCCTTCAGAAGGGTGTTGTCAGGAGCAGAGTTCACTTGTGTTCTGCTCTGAGGTGAGATATGTGGTGTTGCTTTGGGGTTTTTCCCCATTAAGGAGAGTGTTATCTTTTAATTATTTCCCCAGTGGTCTTTATGTCCCACCTATGAGAAAAGTGAAGGGTTTTTTTGTAGGTAAAGGATAGGAGAACAAGCAGGCAGGTGGCTGAGATGTAGCTGTTGCTGCTGTTCAGAGACAAAGGGTAAGGAGGTGGGACCTGGGAACAATAAATGTCTTTTTTTTTAGTATGGATTGAGTTAAATAGTGCTGTTACTTCAGCCAGTGACATCTCCTGAGGGAGCTTCTTCCTGTGAAATCCTCTCTGTGACTTCCCAAAAGGCCTTTCAGTGGGAAAAATCCCGTTTGGGTGGTGTTGAACTTGCAAATTGTATTTAACAGCATCAATAAGATGAACTGGGGGAGATCTGTCTGTGAAGATTCACAAGGACTTAATGAGAGCCTTTCTCTTGTTTGCTGGATGCTGGGGAGTTTCCTGCTGGGGAGGCTTGGGGGGTTTCAGGGATGCATTAATTGCCCTCAGGTTCCTCAAAGGGAAAGCCTTGCTGGGTGTTTGGCACCTCCAGCTCAGGGAAAGTTAACTCTGCACAGGCAGCAAATAACCACTGCCATCCCAGTGCCTCACAGTGCCATCCCAGCACCTCCCAGTCCCTCCCAGTCCCATCCCAGTNAAATTGTATTTAACAGCATCAATAAGATGAACTGGGGGAGATCTGTCTGTGAAGATTCACAAGGACTTAATGAGAGCCTTTCTCTTGTTTGCTGGATGCTGGGGAGTTTCCTGCTGGGGAGGCTTGGGGGGTTTCAGGGATGCATTAATTGCCCTCAGGTTCCTCAAAGGGAAAGCCTTGCTGGGTGTTTGGCACCTCCAGCTCAGGGAAAGTTAACTCTGCACAGGCAGCAAATAACCACTGCCATCCCAGTGCCTCACAGTGCCATCCCAGCACCTCCCAGTCCCTCCCAGTCCCATCCCAGTCCCTTCCAGTGCCTCCCAGTGCCCTCTGCTGCCGCTCTTTGGGGTTCTGGAGCTGGCAGAACTGTGAGCATTGCTGGATTTGTGCTGCTGGTTTATCTTTCAGCCTGACCTTGAACACCGTCCTGTCAGTCTCCAGCACCTGTGTCAAGAGAGTGAAAAGCTCTTTCTTCATCATCTTTGTGTTCCTGCAGGTTTAACTTCTTTCCCCTGTGATATTTTTCCTCAGTCATCTTTTCCACAGGCTCCTGGCAGTGGGGTGTTTTAAAACAAGTCTTTCAGCCCAAATTCCTGACCAACAGCTTTAACTGGCAGACTGCAGCTTTGTGGAAAACATCAGTAAAAACCCAAGTGGAAAGCTGGGATCTGTTGCTTGTTGTATTTTAAAGCAAAGTTCACTTTGTTGTCATGTAAAAATATAAAGTTCTTTGTATAGTCAGATACTTAGTATTGCTTTCCCAGGAGTTTGCTGTTTTCTGACCTAAAATCATGGAATGATAGAATGG
>VWZD01008101.1:0-14842 GCA_013396695.1 Sakesphorus luctuosus
GGTGGGCACCCTGGGGACACTGAGCTTCGTTACCACCTCCAGGCACCCCTGAGTTCATGGCACCAGAGATGTATGAGGAGAAGTATGATGAGGCTGTAGACGTCTACGCCTTCGGGATGTGCATGCTGGAGATGGCCACCTCGGAGTACCCCTACTCTGAGTGCCAGAATGCCGCCCAGATCTACCGCAAGGTCACCTCGGTGAGGCCCTGGCCCCAGGCATGGGTGACGCTGCTGGCTGATGCCACAGGAGCCAGGGCAAGGGGCTGGGGGGACAGTCAGCTGGAGCTGTCAGGTCTTGCTGCTGCCCTAAATGTGTCACTGTGCAGGTTGTGTGAGCAGCTAAAGGTAGTCTGGGTGGTGAGGGATCTCTGTGTCAGGACATGGAGCTGTGGGTGGTGGTGGGGCCATGGCTTGGCCAGACCCCATGTTCCTCACCCTACACGAAGCACTGCCAGCACGTTAATGGGGTGGAACAGAAGCAGGTCTGCTTAGCCACCCCCTGCCTGGGGTGCTGTGTCTGCCCTGGCCGGTCTCAGCTGGCTCCTGCCAGCTCCTGCCTGCTGGAGTGGAAACCCAGAGCCCTGGGGCATCCTGGCCCGTGCAGGCACAGGTGGCCTGGCCATGGGAGCTGCTGCAGCACCGGTGGGGTTCTGGGCTGGTTCTTCCCTGGGCCCTGGGAGCCCAGTATTGTGGCAGGTTGGCACAGAAGAAGGTGCTGATACTCATCACCCCCAGGGCCTGAAGCCCAGCAGCTTCTACAAGGTGAAGGTGCCGGAGCTGAAGGAGATTATCGAGGGCTGCATCCGCATGGACAAGAATGAGAGGTGGGGGCAGAGCGGGGGCCTAGGTGGCACGGTCCCCTTTGGTCCCCAGCCCATGCTGAGCTCTGTCCCACACAGGTACACCATCCAGGACCTACTGGAGCACTCCTTCTTCCAGGAAGACACGGGGGTGCATGTGGAGCTGGCTGAGGAGGATGATGGTGTCAAGTCTGGGCTCAAGCTCTGGCTGCGCATGGACGACACAAAGAAACTGCATGGCAAATACAAGGACAACAATGCCATCGAGTTCCTCTTTGAGCTCTACAAGGACGTAGCAGAGGAAGTGGCCCAGGAGATGGTGGGGATGGGGACAGGGGAGCTCTGGGCGCTGTGGGGTCCCTGCACCCCAAAAGTGACAAGCTCCCTTCCGTGCAGGTGGTCCTGGGCTTTGTCTGCGAGGCCGACTACAAGCTGGTGGCCAAGGCGGTTCGGGACCGCGTGGTCGCCATCAAGCGCAAGCGGGAGAAGCTGAAGCGTGTCCAGGATGTGCCATCGCCTGTGGAGCCAGGGCAGCCGCCAGGCGTCCTGCAGCTGCTGGAGGAGCTCAAGTCCCCACAGCCACCTGTTGCCCCTGCAGCTGCCACAGCCATCCCTGGCTCCAGGGATTCTGTCTTCAGCAGCACCTTCCCTCCCGAGCCTGAGGAGCCCGAGGCTGACCAGCACCAGCACTTTGCCTACCGGCACACCAGCTACTCCTCAGCTACTTGTGCGTATGCACTGGGGCAGGCAGCAGCTGGGTGGGCAGCGAGGGACCTGGGGTGGGAGGTCCCTCTCCTGCTCCCAGCCCCACAGCCCTTTCCCAGGCACCCAACCAGCAAGGGGGGCTTGCTCTGGTTCATGCCAGTGCTCCTCCACAGCTGACTGTGAGACAGATGGGTACCTGAGCTCCTCCGGCTTCCTGGACTCCCCAGACTTGGCCCATCACAGCTTTGTGGCTGGGGACCCTGCCAGCCCTCCACCCACCCGGCCCGTGCGCTGCTTCCCCACGGTGAGCAGGGCCCCATGAGTGGGGGGGTCAGAGCAGCTGCAGCTCTGGCTCACCCCGTCCTCTCCACACAGAGCATCGCGGTGCAGCTGCCCACGGAGCGCTTGCCCCCTGCGAGCGGCTTCTCCTCCCCGGTGGACAGGTGAGGCTGGGGGGCAGGACGGGGAGTTGGACTGGGAGTGTGGTATCTGGGAATGGCCACATTGATGCTCCAGCGCTGGGGCTTCCTGCAGCTACACCTCAGATGTGGCATCGGGCATGAGTGATGGCTGCGAGGGACTCTCGGCCAGCGAGCAGAGCACCAAGCTGCCCCCCAAGCGAGCCTCGGGGAAGCTGCTGCGGCGCCGAGCCCGGTCCAGGCTGCGCATCACCAATGTGAGTGCCACAGGTGCTGGGTGGGTGACAGGCGGGTACTCCCAGGCTGAGCCAGCCCTGCCTTCCACAGATCTCTGACAAGAGTGATCGGGTGGTGGAGTGCCAGCTGCAGACCTACAACAACAAAATGGTGACCTTCAAGTTTGACCTGGATGGGGACAACCCAGAGGAAATCGCAGCTGTCATGGTGAGCATGGGATGAGGGCAAGGGTGGGGGTCTGCCTGGCTGCCCCAAGTGCTGACCAGCCTCTCTGCCCCCAGGTCCACAATGAGTTCATCCTCAAGTCGGAGCGGGACAGCTTCATCAGCCGCATCAGGGACATCATCCACCGCGTGGAGACCCTGCTCCGCAAGGACGGGCGCAGCAGCGCTGAGCTGCCCAGGAGCCCTGAGGCTGAGGCTCGCATGGGCAGCCCTGTGAGTGTCAGCCTGGCCCTGCCAGCACTGGCAAAGCTGTTGGTGCTGAGTGTGGCTGGGGGTGCTGCCTGGCCCCAGGGAGCTCAGGGGGAGGGGGCCGGCGTACAGGGTCCCTCTGTGATCACTTGCCCATTCCTGTGACAAGTCGTGGTGCTTCCCCTGCCTGCCACAGCCTCCAACTCCTGTCCCCACAGGTGGTGGGGCCAGGGTGCAGCTTAGCACAGATTGGCTTGGGCCTCTCTGCCTCAGTGCTGGGCTCAGCTCATCCTTCTTGCAGGTGGACCTGCAGCTGCAGGGGCTCTCACGCTCCATCTCCTCCTCATCCTCGCTCAGTGGTATGTCTGTGCCCCTGCCTCAGCCCTTCTCGTCCTCCCCAAGCCCCATGCAGGGCAAGTGATGGCCTCAGCCGAGCTTGAGTGGGTCTCATGGGACATGTCCTGCCCTGGCTGAGACTGACTGTCACCGCTGTGCTGCAGACCTGGGCTGCACCAGTCCCAGCCTCTCTGTGCAGTCCCCCGGCCTGCCGTCGCTGAACTGCTCCCCATCGGAGACTGACCTGGCCAGCCCCGCGGAGCCGTCGGCAGTCCCGGCACTGCTGGAGTCCCCCTCAGGTACCGGCGCTGACAGGGCCGGCTCTGTCCATCGCACCGGGGCTGCCCCCGGCTCGGGACTCTGGTGTGCCTGGGCGGGAAGAGGAGGGGACCCTTGGGAGCCTCTCCTGACACTCCCCTCTCCGCAGGCTCTGTGCAGACCTGGCCCCTCATCTCGATGGCTCCCTCCTGGCTCACGTCATCACCAGCATTCCCACAGACCCCCTCAAGGACCCCAGAGGGGCCTGTCCCACCAGCCCTGCTCTCACAGTCTCTCCCCACGTCCCCTGTCTCCTGTGAGCCCAGCAGCCCCCTGAGTCCCCCTGTAACCAGCACACCCTTGTCCCCCACCACCCCCCTCCTGTCCCTGGCCAATGTCTTCTCCCTGGCAGTGATGAGTGTGGCCCAAACACTGCTGCCCACTGTCTCCCCCATTGCCAGCTCAGGTGGGCACCTCTATCCCCCGCTGCTGCCAAGGCCACAGAGCCTTGTCCTGGGGGCCACACGCTTTGTCTACCCCGACCCCACCAGCACAGCCAAGGCAGTTCTGGCTGGCAGTGGGATCCTGGAGTCAGCAGGGGCTGACGTCCCCACTGCCGGAGGGCCCATGTCCTTCCCACCCCCAGCACCAGCCCCAGTGAGCCCCACGGGAAGCAAGGCCGTGGGTGGCCCCCTACCATCGCTGAGCATGTCCATCCCAGGGAGCCCAGAGGGCAGCACGGTGAGTGTGGGGGAGCAAAGACTCCCCAGGGCTGCTTGAGGTGGAGCCCAGTGCCAGTGGGGGCTGGCTGTTTGCTGTGGATGCTGCCCTGGGATGGGAGAGGGAGCCTCATGGCTCGTGGAGCCACTTGGATACAGGGAGGGCTGAGTGGGCAGCGGGTCCCAGGGTACAGGAGCAGCAGTGGGGGAACAGGAGACATGGGAGAACGTGGGGTGGGGCAGCTGATGGTGCTCAGGTGCCCGCAGGTACTGCCTGGTGCCCCCAAGCCCAGCCACTCACTGATCGTCTCGGAGTCGCCAGCCCCTGCTGCACCCAAGGCCCGGCTCTCGCCCATCAACGAAGGTGAGGCAGGGCAGGGCTTGGGCTGTGCCACAGGGCTGTGCCCACGCTGTGGCACCATGATGTTCCTGCCAGCCCATGTGCCCCAGACCCCACCAATTGCCCCTGTCCACAGCAGAAGCCAAGCCCCAGGTGCTGGGCCGGTTCCAGGTGGTGCCAACCAAGGATGTGGCTGTGTCCTCCACGGTGCTGGACAGCAGTGAGGGCGAGCAGCAGAGCGTGGAGCTGGCAGCCAGCAGCTGCCCCCCACCCACGGTGCCCGACACAGCCCACAGCTCGAGCAGCTGCTCGGATGCGGGGCTGGAGGCAGGGCATCAGGAAGTCCGGGCCGAGGAGGCACCCGCCAAGGAGGGCATGGTGCCAGTGGAGCCACTGGGGAGCGACCAGGAAGGCCCCGGGGAGGAGAGCGCAGACAGCACACCACAGGCCATGCTGAGCCAGGTGTGGCTGAGCTACCCCCGCAGCCTGACATACGTGAGCAGCGACGACACTGAGAGCGAGGACGAGGAGATCTGGGAGGAGCTGCAGAACCTGCGCCAGAAGTGAGCAGGGGGGTGGGCTGCTCCCAGAGGGCCATGCAGGGGCTGCAGGAGGGGACAGGTCTTCTCACCGCTCCAGGCAGGAGGACGGTGCTCCTCCTGCCAGGCACTGCTGCCAGAGCGCATCTCCTCCCCAGGCACCTGGCCGAGGTGCAGCTGCTGCAGAGCGCTCAGAAGAAGGAGATCGAGGAGCTGTACCTGCGGATGGGCAAGCAGCCGCCGCTGGGCATCGTCTCTCCCGCTGCGATGCTGTCGAGCCGCCAGCGCCGCCTCTCCAAGGGCAGCTTCAACCCCTCCCGCCGCAACAGCCTGCAGCGCCTGGAGCTGGCACAGCCCGCAGGTGCCGCCCCTGCTCCCCGCGGGGCCCCGGGCCGAGCAGGGACCCTCGGGCTGGCTCTGGTAAGGCCGGTACCCCCTCTCAGGGCCGCTGTCCCCGCAGGCATCATGCGCCGAAACTCGCTGAGCGGCAGCAGCACCGGCTCGCAGGAGCAGCGCCTGAGCAAGGGCGTGACCTTCGCCGACGACCTCGGGCGCCCGGTAAGCGGGGGGGCCGAGCCGCGGCCGCGCTCGGCTGGTCCCGCAGTTCTCCCGCTCACGGCCACTTCTCTCCCCAGTAGCCGGATGGCCAGGAGTGGCTTCATTAACTACCTCACCCTAGTGCCTGCGGCCCCAGGGCGGGCAGAGCCCCTGCATTCCCTGGAGGGCAGTGCCTGGACCCTCCGCTCCCCTTGGCCCACGGTGGGGAACCTGCGGGCTCCAGAGCGGCTGTCCTGGGGCAGGGCAGGCCCACAGCTGTCCTCCCACAGCCCCTTTGCTGGACGACACGCGCCAGGTGTCCCCACCTCTTGTGGCTTTACTGAGCTAAGCCCCTGCTCACCCCAGCCCTGCACCACGCTGAGCTCCAGCCCCCTGCCCGCTCGGCAGGGTGGGATGAGCTCCCTGCAGCCCTGCCAGGTGATGGAGCTGGAGCACCAAGAGCTGCAGGACCCAGAAGCACTTTGTTAAGAAAAGGTGTCCAGAAAGTGTTTTCATAAACATGAGTTGAATACAAATGGAGTCTCTGTGTGTCTGTGGGGCAGGACCTGTGGCTGCTGGCCTCGCTGTGCAACAATAAAAAGAGGAGCAAAAAATGCCCCCCAAACGGCCCAAGTGGGGTGAGATCCCAAGCCAGGCTCAGCCCAGCAGCTACTCAAACACAGGCACCGTGTTTCCAGTCAGAGGGTTTATTGTGGCGAGTGGTGAGACCCGAGCACCCCTGTCCTTCCCCCGGGCACGGCCCTGGTAAAAGCTCCGGTGCGTGGGCTGCCCGGGGGGTGCCCTGCCTGGGGGGAGCCCCCGGGGCCTTCCCCAGGCTCACGCTGAGCACGGGGCGAGCCCGAACCTCTCAGGCCCGTCCTGCCCCGCGGGGAGGGGCAGCTCGGTCACGGGCTGGGCCAGGCCGCGCGTTCCGCGCTCAGCTCGCGGCGCCCTCCGCCCGCGCCCGGGCCCGGGCCCGCGCCGCCTCCGCCTCCTGCTCCAGCTCGTCCAGGAATCGCTCCTGCGACACCGAGTAGAAGGTGTACCCGTCTGCGGGAAGAGTTAAGGAAAAACAGCGGGCGTAGCCCCAGCGCCCCCCGGCCCAGCCTGACTCCGCAGGATACAGATGCCAAGCGCCACAGCGCCGATGCCGAGAGCGAGCAGCGTGTTGCGGCCGCGGAGCCGGCGCTGAAGGACGCGCTGGCGCTGGGCGTGCTCCACCTGCGCCATGAGGCGGCGTTGCTCGGGGCTCAGTCCTGGCTCCCGGGCCGGGTCGATGCGCCGCGCGAACGCCGCCGCCACGCCCGGTTCCTCCGGCGCCGCCATCTTACCCCGCAGACTCCGCGCGGCGCGGTGACGTCACATCCGGTGTTACCTGGCGCGCGCTGGCCAATCGGAGCGCGCGGGCAGCGCGCGGCGTCGAACGGTTGGTTGAGACCNTCGGGTTCGGTTCCATCGGCCGGTTCTGCCCCGCGGGCCCCTCTCCGAGCTCGGCCGCACCTAGGGGCCGCGCCTTCCCGGTGGTGTCTCCGGGCACCCGGGACTCAGCGCGGCCGGGGGGCGCTGGCGGGGGGGCCTGCGCCGGCCTGTCCCGGTGAAACCACTGCCGTCAATACGGCTTCGCCCCCAGCCTGCTGAATGGGGTCCCCGGAGCCCGCGGAACCCCGTGGCCGTGACCCAGGCCCCATGTTCAGCGGCGTCACTCCTGACATCATCGAGGACACGCTGGTGCACTTGGCCACTGAGAACGAGCAGTACCTGAGTGCGCTGCCTGAGCACGCCGGGAGCTTCAAAGACACGCGGGTTGTGGGTGAGGTGACTCAGCCACAGCAGCCCGGGGCGGGGAACAGCCGTACAGCGAGCCCCGGGAGACTAATGTGAGTGGTGTATCTCTTTGCAGAATTTATATTCCTTTTGTCTGAACAATGGCACTTGGACCAATCAACGAGGTACCAAGCAGTGGAGTTACTTGAAAGGTAACAAGAGCCTGGAACACCTGGGCTTTGGCATGTTCTGTGAGGTGGCTACACTGTCCTCCCCTGCCCCCCTCACTGAAAGCACACACGAGTTCTGTGTCTGTTGAGTGCTGTCTCTTCATCCACTTAATCCAAATTACCAGCTCCCTGTATACTCTGAGTACATGTGGCACTGCCTTCCTTCTTCTCAGCTGATACAGAAAATGGATTTTATCCCTTCTCCATAAAACCATAATAGTCTTTAGAAATTTTAATCAGACCTCTACTAACTTTGTATTTTATATTAATTTTTGATTTTAGCTTGTACCTTAGTTTGTCAGTTATCTTAACCATGCATAGCTTTAGACAAAGAGGAATTTAACCCTGTAGCTGTAAGATGAACTTTAAGAAATGAATCAAAACCTTCTTTAGATTAGAGGCTAAGCTGTAAGAAATAAATCAGAAAACCTGTCTAAATTAGAGGCTTGATGCTGTGACATTGTTTAGATAAAAGGAAATATAGAGCTGCAGAGATAAGAGCAGCCCATTAGATGTGTTAAAAGTCACCCAAAATATCCTGCTTAACTTTGAGGAGGGATTATCAGTTGTAACTAAGTATATAAACCTGGAAACACACAAGTCTCGTTGAACATCTTTGGTGGACTCAATCCCCCATGTTCCCAGCACTAAATAAAAGGAACAATTTTGTTCTATTCCATTGGATTTGTTTCTTGACTCACAGCAAAGAGAACTGCCTTCTGAGCTGTTTTGGGTTTTGTAGGTTTATGCTCAAGCAGGTGGAGCAGCTGTGGGAGTCCTCCCGAGGGGGCAGTGCCCAGGCCCAGGGGAGCAGCTGGAGGTCAGTGAAGGATCAGGTGGTGAACACCTTCGTCCTGCGCCTCGTGTCGTGTGTCCAGCTTGCCAGCAAACTCTCCCTGCACTACTGTGTAAGCCAGCCCAGCCTGTCCCTGCCTGGGCACTGGGCTTCAATCTGCTGTGGAGTAATTCTCAAACCCCCAGATTTTCTCTCTGAAATACAATAATGATAATGAAACACAAAAGACATGATGGTCCCTGTAGGGCAGGCAAATTGCCACTTGTCCAGTAACAAGTTGTGGGGGAATGTTCCCAGTGCTGGGGGAAAAAGGGCAGGAAAAACTTAAGCCTGTGATTGTCAGAAAATTGTGTGGCTACAGGAGGTTCACACATGCCTGCAGATGGTTTATGGAGTTGAGGAAACCTGTGGGAAAGGTCTGAGCTGGATTTCTCGTGCCAGCTCAAAGGACAGGTGGGTGAGTCACAGCCTCACACTCATCAGGAGGAGGCACGTGAGGGAGCACTTTGTTCCTGCCAACTGCCTAATTGCTTGAAAGATGTTTTTTCTCTTTTTTTCCTATTCAGAGAGTGACCAGTGACAGAGCTTTAAAGTTTCTTCAATCCTTAAAATACTCCTACTCTAAACAGGATTTGCTGGAGTCAGAGCTTACTGTTTTAAACACTCTGCACTTCCATATCAATGTGTCAACTCCATTGGCCTACTTGGAATTGCTTCTGGAGGTTCTAGGTGAGAATGTCAATCACAGAGAGTGGAAAGGAGGTTTTTCAGAAGGGTAATTGAGCTATTGCTGATCTGAACCCAAGCATCTCATATTACAGATTTTTGCACATGGAACTGTTCAGATTGTCCAGGGCTTCACTTTTCAGATGAGAACTTTGTCCTTTGTAGACTGTTATGAATGTTGTAGGACTGCCAGTTGTGAGAGTTTAAAACCACCAAACCTGGTGTAAGGCCACATTTTCTACCCTCACCATTTTCTTGGCCTAGGTGTGACAATTGAACTTCAGAGTGAATGGAATTATTCTGAGGCTGAGGGAGTGTGTGGCATTCAGAGACAGGGCACTTGTCCTCAGAAACCTCCATCCCTCCCTTACAGTACCTAATACTTCTAATTCAATTTATTGACCCAAACTGTGGGGCTGATGGTGTGATCTCTGCCAGGACACAACGGGTGCTTGCTTCCTGCTAAACCCTTACACCAGCTGTGTGTGCAGCTGCTGGACTTCTGCTACCTGACCAGAGAGACCATCTATGACACTTTGCTGAAGATCACCATCGAGAACTCCACACCCAGCAAGCTGCAGGTGTAAGGGTCTTACCTATGACTTAAAATAGCCTTTTGAAATTAAAACTCTAAAAAAAAGCTAATTAATAGTAGCATAATTCTTAGTATGCCATTTTGGGGGCATCTTTTGAAAAAAAAGTAATCTGGGGCGCTTTCAGCATTGTTTCTTAATACAGCAGTTCAGAGCAATGTGCTTCTCCACAGCTGCTTCAGGGGCAAGGAAAGTGTTTCACTTGGTCATTAAAGTCCAGCCTTGCCCTGTCAGTTCCAGCTCCCAGTGTCAGGCTTTGGTTGGCCTGAATAAGCCAAGACGTCCTGGGCCACGGCAACTGTACCAGGAGGTGCTTTTGAGTTTTACACCTGAACACACTTTTCCTTCTGCAGAGCCAAGTTTTTGACAGTTAAAGAAGATTTCATGCTCTTGGCTGTTGGGATCATCAGCACAGGTGTGTTCATCCTGAGCCCTGGGCGCTGGGAGCAGGTACAGTTGCTGCTGAGCATGTTGGCTCTGTAGAAACACGATGCCAGAGTGGTTTATGTTTCAGTACAGAAAGGAGACAGGTGGGGCTGTGCTGGCAGTGACATGAGGGAGGGCACATTTTTTAGGGTTTTGAGGAGGAAGCTCTGGGCCTGTAACAGCTGAGGGCATGGGAAGGCTCCACCTGCAGCCTGTGCAGGCACTGGTGTGTCCTCACCCTTCGGGTTTCACAGCCAGAACCCACCCCCTCAGGCAGTGCTAGCAGGTAGAGGGGCAGTCCCATGGGACCAACTCCCTGAGAAATGTGTCTGTGGAGCAGTTACTTTTGTTAGTCTGTAAACTCCTGGGCTTTAGGCACTGCATCTTTTCTATTTTCTTTGTTCAGGTTGTGGAGCATTTGAACTGCATCACTGGCATCACTCCACAAAGCATCCTGGAGTTCTCCTACGCGGTGCTGAGGCGCATCCTTGGCAGCACCACACCCGACCCCAGCAGTGCCATGGGAATTGTGGAACCAAAGCTCATGAGGGCAGGACCCTGCCTCTGAAATAGAACCACCTTGTCTGCAACTGTCATGCTGCTGACAACAGTCCCTGAGGCTCTGTGACACTGCCTGCCCTCCCAGTGCAGTTCAGGGTCACCTTTGGTACTGAGCATCAGGGCTTCTCAAACAGCCTGTCAGTCGTGTGTTAATTAGCAAAGCTCATCCTGCCAGGCATCACACTCGTGCTCTGCAGGGAGGCCCAGCAGCATAGCAGTGTTTAGATGTACCTCTCTGGAGCCCCAAGAGATTCATTGTAAGAGGTGTATCTTTTAAATTTGCTCAAAGTCCCTTTGATTAAAGAGGCCCCTCTGAGTAGTCAGGTCTGAGATGTGGTGCCACGTCTGGTGCTGGGACTTGGGATTGTTGGGAGCAGCTCTCACACCCATGCTACAGATGGGGCTGTGCTGTCTCCACTTGCTGCTCTTCTAAAATCCCCGAGTATCTCCAGTTCCCTCTCTGCCAGCACTTGGAGCACATTTGCTCCTGCCCTACCACAGCCAGTAGCAACCAGCACTGTGATGAGGACAGAATCCTGTCATGACAGCAGGTGCCCAAGCAGCACATCCCCATGAGTGCCACGGTTTGTGCTGTGCCAGGCAGTGCTAGATGAAAGCACTCAGAGTCTGGAAGTTTTAGTGTTTCCTCAGTGCAGCCTGTGCAGGAACAAACTGTTTTAAATGGTATCAAACCTTGTTAAGTTCAGAGGCACAAAGAAGTGCTGATATGACTTAGAAAATACTTTATTTCAAACTGTAGTTACTCTTCAAAGACCAGGCAGAGTTCTGGGAGTTTTTCTACCTTACGCCCCATGTTTGTAACATTGGCCAAACACCCCAAAAGTACCAGGATAGCATCCACGTAATAGCTGAGTTTTATTCTGTTCAGCTCATTATACAACTTTGCATATTGCTTTTCTATAAACTACTTGTAATAATGGCATTTTAAATAAAGTGTCTTGTGGATTTTTGGTATTGTAAACATTTTGTACTGCTTAATATTAAGAGACGTCTTAATTTGCCTTTCTCCAACATAATGCAGACACCCCACAGCTGCCAGGCTGAGTTCTGACCACAGTTACTTGTTATAGAATTGGGATGAGACCCAGGCAAGACCCCATTTCAGGTTAGTTAACATGAATTTTAGTGCTTTTGTCCATTGCTCCTCAGAGTTAAATTGTGTTTTAATTGAGTAAGAGCCACCACTGCCACCTGTGTCTTCAATCTTTCCTTTCTCCACGTCCATCCTGTATCACACACAAGGTTCTATTAGTGCATTTCTTCTGCAAACGTTTAATCTCAGTGTGACATCAAGTGCTAAATTTTCAATCTGACATTCATACTATCCTTTAAGAAATACTATCTTTTTAAAAGGAATCTAGCAAGCCTCAGGTCTTGCCCCAAGGGGCTGGCTTTAAGTTTCAATTAAACTACTAAATGCACATCATAGAGAATTCCAGATGATTCCAGAAAGCCAGGATGGAAACAGTAAGCATGCTGGGCACAGCACGCAGGGGTTCATTTTATATTTACATTGCAACACTCACCTGTAAGGCAAACAAAACCGAGTTTCACCTTTTTCCACTTCCTCCTTAAACTGCTGCACACAGTCCAGGAATGCCACCATGGCATGATCAAACTTATTGTCCCAGAAGAACCTCAAGCCTCCAGAGCAGTACAAGGGGAGCTCCTGGAAAAGAGATTTGTATTGGGCACCCCAAGTACTTGTTTTAAATATGGTCACTGCAGCTCTTTAACCTCATGTGAGGCTTAAATTTGTCACAGGATGCTCAGAAACGGTTTGTGGCACAGAGTGGGTGTGACTGGTTTGGTCAAAGTGCCTACCAAGTGTGGGCGTGTGTTCCTGACCTCCAAGTCAAGTTTGTTTCCTGCATCCCCAGCGTGACCAGGGCTCTGGCACTCAAAGTCTGTGTCCCACAACTTGTGTGGCTTCTCTTACCTTGGATTTGTCCGTGAGGGACTCCAAATACGAGTGGTTGCCATAGGGGACGAGACGGTATCTGAAAGGAGAAGGGATTCACAGGCAGCTCAGTCTGCCTGTCTTTCTCTGGGCTGTAAGTGTGTGGTGTTGTGCTGTACCTCTGAAACTTGAGGCCCATTTTGTTGGCCAGAGCATGCAGCAGCAGCACAGTCTGCCCCCAGGCAGCGTTGATCTCGTTCCACTCCACAGGAACGCTGGGGAGGCGGCCAAGCCTGAAGTTGTTTATGGTGCCAAACTGCCCACTGTGCCTGTGAGAAGAGGAATTAAACAGAAGTGTGCTGGGCTGGGAACGGTTCCTGGCACAAGAACCAAATAGGGGAGTGTCCCAATAGCACAGCACACACACGGTGCCAGCCACACACACGGAGGGTTTGGGCCTCTGCTTACCAAGTGTATGGAAATACCAACCACTTGTCCTCTTTTTTCATAAAAACACAACTAAAAAATGCAAGCAGCCCCCCTCAGTTACTTGCTCTGTGAAGTCTGATGCCAATGTCACTGCTGGCTAGCACAGGGGATCCCAGTAGGGGCTGGTGAAAGAGCCATTTCCCAGTCCCACAGCCCAGCACAGCTGCTGCCAGGAGCTGGGACTTGTTGCTTTGTTGGGGCGTAACTGTGATCTAGCTTGCACCTTTCCTATTGAATGCAGTGAGACTTAAACAGCCCCACAATGCAGCTTCCAAGCAAATGGACATGATGTTCCAGTGTCTATGTTACCAGATGTGAAAGGTTGCATTGAACACGTTGGTTTTCTTTAATTTATCCAGCTGCATCTGGGCATAGCGCATTTGGTTGTCCACGCTCTTCAGCTCATCATCCAGCTCCAGCTGTTGCCTCTTGAACTCACAGTATTCCTTCTGATACCTTTGAGCAAAAGCAAGATAAGAAGTGCTAAGTGCCAGCTGTTACCTCAGAGCAACAGCTCTGTGGGGTCAGTTTGGTCCAGCCACCTTCCCTTCTGCAAAGAACAAGCTGCTGGCTTTTGGGCACATTTACAGGTTTTTCACATGACAATCTCATTTCTTTGTTGCCCACCACAGGCTGCAGGTCACTCACTGAGCCTCTTCCTGCTCCAGCCGCTCAGCCTCTGCTCTGACTCTCTCAAAGTCCTCAGCTACAGCTTTGCGGTTCTTCTCAACGTCCTCCAGCTCCTGGATCAGCTGCTCTTCCTCCAGCGCCAGTTCTTTCAGTTCTGTCTGCAGCTTCTCTTTATCATTCTCATTCATTTGTTCTAGTATCTCCAGACATCTCCTACAGGAAAGCAAACAGGATTACCAAAAACAAGGGATCCTGGAAAGTCCCCACTGCCAGTCCCTGTTTCTGTGGCAACCCCTGCATGTCTTGTCGACAACGAGCTCTCCATGCTGATCTTGCTTCAAGCTACAGCAGCTCGGGACAGCCATGAATCACTCACTTGTAGTTCTGGCACTCATTCTCCGTGATGTTGAGCTGTGTGTCCAGCTGGTCCAGCAGAGTGTCCGTGCACTCCTCACACAGTGGGTGATCCACGTCCGTCTGCCCGGACATGATGTCGAAGAGGTCACCGGTGACCTGCAGGAAGAGCTCACGTTAGTGCAGGTGAAGGCAAAGGCAGCTGCCCACTGGCTTTCAGTAGCTTCAGTTGGCAAAGTCTTCTTTGCAGTCCAAGTATTGATTGAAACAACCCAACTTCACTGAGCTACTCACCAACTGAGCCCCTGGGAGGCCAATGCTACAGGGAACTTTGCAGTTTAGTTTTGCAGGGCATCAAGAAGAACTGATGCTCCATTCCCAAGCTCACCAGCTCGTGCCCCACTTGCCTTCAGTCTCCGGCTGAGGTTTTCCATCGCGCCGCCATCCGACGCCTCCCCGATCAGGGTGAAACTGTTGGCACTTTCTGTTGACATCATTCTTGGAAAGAACGTTACTGACATGAGTGCCGAGGGCCCCGGGGAGGCGGCTCTAGTGCCAGCCCTGGCTGTGGGGCTGGGCCGGGAGGGGGGAGAACATGGGCCACGGCAGCCCGGGCTGGGGTCTGACCCACAGCTGAGGAGCAGCACCCCCAGCGCCGAGCAGTTCTGCGTGTCCGAACTGCCGAGGAGCCCGAGGGCCACGGGGATCCCGCGGGGGACGCTCTAAGGGCCCGCGGGAACCTTTTCCCCGTTGGTCCCGTCGTCGGCTCGGGCTGCCCGGAAGGGGCGGACGTGCTCCGGGCCGGGCGGGAATGCGGCGGCCATACCTGGCTGGCGGGATGAACCTCCTGGACACGCCATCCTGCCGGTTCTCCGCGAAGGCTTCCTGGGGGCGAGGGGGCACCGTCACCGCGGGGCCCNCAGAGCGCTGTCCTCTTCGTGCGCGTCCCCGGGCCGGGCAGGTGCGGCGGTCACCAGGGGGGCTGCGGGAGAAGAGGCGTCAGTCGGGCTCGGGCCCGGGCCTGGGCCTCAGCCCTGGCCTCCCGCC
>VWZD01008101.1:15186-51630 GCA_013396695.1 Sakesphorus luctuosus
GGCTGGGTTGGCGTCGGCCCCGCGGGGCGGGTCGGGCTCGGGGCCACCCCACGGTGCCGCCCGGCTGTTCCATCCCGGCCGCCGAGCGGAGCGCGGCCCGCCCGCTGCCCCGCGGGAGCGCTGGTAGGAGCTGCGGCCGCCTCCGAGCCGAATGCCGGCGCAGCGCGGCCGCTGGCCCGGGGCGGCCCGGCGGATCTGCCGCCCCGGTTTCAGCTCCTCACACGGGCCGGGCAACCCGCTCGGTGCTTGCGGGTTCCTCGCGTTGTCCCCCGTTTCCCGGGAGGGCGGGACCTGCGCCGGGAGGGTCCTGGGCGCGGCCGCAGGTTGTAGTGCGGGACCTCCCCGGGCCGCGCTGCTCGAGAGCGACCCTGACCTGTCGCTGTTCGTTCCTGCAGGTTGATTCCTTCAGGGAGCGGATCACGAGTGAGGTGAGTGTCACACCAAAGGCACGAGAGAGACTGTTGCCTTCTTCCTGACAGACTTGAGTGCCGGTCCATCCTACCCTGAGAGCTCAGCAGCACCCAGAGCATCAGTCACCCACTGTAGGGGGTTTGCTGAAACTCGTGGCTCTCCCAGCCTCCCATCTGGCCTTAGGATGGTTTTGGCAGCTGGAAGAATTTGTGTTCTTCTCCCCTTTCCTGCGAATGGACAGATAATTTCCCTGGTGCTTCTGCCTGCTGGTGGGAACTCGTGGCCTTGCTTCACATCTTTGTCTCCTCTTTCTCTCTCAGGCTGAAGACCTTGTAGCAAACTTTTTCCCAAAGAAGCTGTTAGAACTCGATGGGTTCCTTAAGGTAGGGTGATGTGCCTTGTACTCTGTACCCTTTCCCATTTTCCAGCTACACATTGAAGGCAACATGACAGGTCTTGTCCTGGGTGTGCTCTGTTTCACCTTGTTGTAGAGACAGAAGGCAGCAGCTGGTGGTTCATGTGCCACTGGAGTGCTCTTGGCTCTGGAGGGGGGCTGCCTTTTCCAGTTTGCCTTGTGTGATCTGACATTTACCTGTCCAAGGCTGTCCCTGGCAGTGCTGGGGTCTCGCAGGGATGATGATGGCTGAGCCTGGCCCAGCCTGGCTCACTCACTGCTCCTGGGCAGAGGGATCTCTGGTCACAGCCTTTTGTTGGGCTTTTCCATTTATTCTTACTTTACAGCTGAATAAGGAAGTGGCCTTAATCTTTTGTCTTCTCATTGTATGTGGTGTGGCTGAATTTGTTAGTTCATAATTAAATAATAAATATGATTTATTTTCCAGGAGCCCATCCTGAATATTCATGATCTTACTCAGATCCATTCAGACATGAACCTCCCAGTGCCTGACCCAATTCTTCTCACCAACAGCCATGATGGACTGGATGGGGTAAGGTTACTCTTTGGCTGTAATCCTGGCCTCTCTTAATTAAAACTGCATGGCTTGCTCTGTGCTCAGGTGGGATATTCTTATTTAATAACAGGCCTTGGCTCTCCTGAAGGCCTTTAGGGGTTTGTCCCTCAAGCCTGGGAAGCCTCCTGGAGATAGCACTGTGCTCTGCAGTCCCTTTTTGGCTTTAAAGAAGGATGCTTAGAAACCAGGAGTGTGGCAGAGGCTCCAAAGTTTTCCTTATTGTCTTTGTAACTCTGTTATAGCTTATGACTGCTTTATGAGGAAAATATTTTGTGTGTTTTAGCCAAATATGAAAAAGAGGAAGCTGGAAGACCATGAAGAGGCCTTTCAGGGTAAGAGTCCTCAAGTCCCTTGTGCTGCTGCCGGCCCCCTGAACCACTGCCCTGCCTTGGGGGGGTGAATCACATGAGCCCCACTTGCCCTTCCCTGACAGCAGCTGCTGCTCTTGCAGGCCAAGGCCCGACACACAGATATGCTGATGTGGAAAAGTCAGGTTCCAGCTCTTAGAAGCAGGACTAGTATTTCTCTTATAGATATAAGTAGTACTTGCTTGAGTTTGGTCTGCTGACAGAGACAGCTGATCTCCTGGTGGCTTTGTGCTGTTCCTCTCTTGGTATGGAGGGAGATTCCAGGCCTTTGATTAAGCTGAGGCAGAGCCTCCCCATAGGTGTGCACCAGGAAAACCCTTTGTGCCTCAGCAGCTTTAAACTCTTCAACCACATCTCTGCTCCGTGTTTTCTCTTTTCCTTCCCTGGTGGTCACCGCTGTTATCCCATGTCCCATTTCCCTTTCCCCACAGATGGCCATTGCTTTCTGGCCCGTGTGGGAGATGAGGCTCAGGTGACCCCTCAGTTCCTGTGCATCTCTGACGCCCAGAGTTTGTCTCTGCTGCAGGTACCAAAGTGTTTGTGATGCCCAATGGGATGCTGAAGAGCAACCAGCAGCTGGTGGACATCATCGAGAAAGTGAAACCGGAAATCAGGCTGCTCATTGAGAAGTGCAATACGGTGGGTGTGAGCCTGGGGCAAGGGGAGGGAGCAGCAGGCTGGTGTTTGCTCCTTGAGAGATGAAGTGGTGGAGGGATCAGGCCCCTCTGTGCTGGAGATGGGGAAAGGCAGGGCTCCTACTGCCCTGTCTCATGGATTGGGAGGCATGTGAAGCTCTTGAGGAGCTCTGTGATTCACCTGAAGGAGGAGGATGTCTTTTCAGGCCTTGTGAGGCTTGACTTCATCCTCCTTTTGCACAGGCATAGACCCCTGCCAAGAGCTGTGACACCATCAGGGAAGCTTCCCATGGGAATCTGGGCCTGTGGTGGCTTGATTGGCACCCCAGCCATATGGGAGGCGATCTCCTCAGAAGTGTTGCAGGTGCATGTGGGACCTGCAGCAGTTTATTGTGAGCTCTGTTGCAAAGGCAGGGTTCTGGGAGGTTTTAGTAACACTTCTGAGAGAGGTCCTTGTGAAGATGTTGGCATTGGTCAGTGTTGTGGTCTTTCCACTGCAGGTCAAAATGTGGGTGCAGCTTCTCATCCCCAGGATAGAGGATGGGAACAACTTTGGTGTTTCTATTCAGGTAAGGCACTGCTCTGTGCTCCCAGGACTTGAATCTCTGAAATTAATTTGAATGTTTCAGTTTATGTTGTCCAGCAGCTGCAATCATAGGGGTGTTTTAGGTCTTAAAACCCAAACACGAGCTTGATGTGGCACTGCTGAGAGGTTGCTTTCCAAGCCCTGAAGGCCATCTGCAGCTTCCTGGAACTAATAGCTTCCTTGTCTTCCTGGCAGGAGGAAACAGTTGCTGAGCTTCGGACTGTGGAGAGTGAGGCAGCATCCTACCTGGACCAGATTTCTAGGTAGGCATGCAAGAACAGACTTCATTTTGGGATCCCTTTGGAAAAAGAACATGTTTGGGAAAGGTCTCCTAGCTGTTACAGGGCAGCTTGAACTGAAGAAAAAAAAATCCTGGTGCTGTTTATCTGACTTTCAGTCTGTTTTCCTACCAGATACTATATCACAAGAGCGAAGTTGGTGTCGAAAATAGCCAAGTACCCTCATGTGGTAAGTCACAGGGGACATGGAGATTTGCTTGTTCTTGCTGCTGCTTGGGACTCTGAGCCATTTCATCACTGTCCTTTGGAGCTGAGGGTCCTGAGGAAAGGGGCAGCAAACTGGAGGGTGGGTTCCTTTGTGGAGAACAGGACCCTCCCTTGGAGTGTGGGACGGCCAAGTGAGCTCGACCGCTCTCTCAACAGGAGGACTATCGTCGCACCGTGACGGAGATCGATGAGAAGGAGTACATTAGTCTGCGCCTGATCATTTCAGAGCTGAGGAATCAATATGTAAGAGAAAACACAGACCTCACACTGGCTCCCAGCACAGCAGGGGAGAGCCCTTGCTATCCTGCTGCTGCTTCTCTCCCCGTTTCCTCCGAGCACTCCTGGCAGAGGGTCTGCCTGCCGTACTTTGGCACCAGCTATATGAGCTCACTGCTGCTTCACCATTCCCTGGAGATGCAGGTGTTTTCAACAGTGTTCACAGGGCTCTAGCACAAAATATTCCTTCCCCCTCTGTGGGAATCTCTGATCCGAAGCTCTTCAAACAGAACAATCCTGGGGTCTCTGAATAAATGTTTTGGGTGTTAATGTGCAGTGCAGTGGCTTCTGTAAGGTCTGGCTGAAGGAAGCCCTTAGCTTAACCAAGTATGTAATTGCACACAGGGGTTCAGGGTGGTGTCAAGGGGAGTGGTGCTGCTGTGGTAACCAGTGCTCATGGTGAAAGCTGAACACTGGATGGCTTCACCCTTCCTCTCTGAGTCCTGTTCTCTCTTTTTGCAGGTCACTTTGCATGACATGATCCTTAAAAACATTGAGAAGATCAAGAGGCCTCGGAGCAGCAATGCTGAGACCCTCTATTAAGTGTCAACATTTGAACTTGAGAACTGTTCAGTCAACTAAAGACCGTCATTGCCTTGGTTTGTTACGTGACTATCGAGATGGGAAACTGGCTGGAAATAGTATTGCATTCTTAGTTAAACTCTAAAGAAATTCTCGCCTAGTTTTGTGATTGGTTTTGTTCAGGTCTCAGGAGCTCTCCCTCCCTCTAGTCACTGGTAGTAGAGGCTACGCTGCACTGGGCACCCCAGAGGCTGCTGCAGCCAGGCAGGGACATTCCTTCATGCCTTGCTTCCTACTTGAGTGGGAACAACACTAGAGACCAAGCCCTTGTCCTGTCTCATCTCTTGGCTGACGGCTGCACTGGGGTCTCTGGGAAGGGGGCAGACAGCCCAGCACAAGGGCGGGCCTGGCGGCAATGCAGAGTGGGGCATCTTTGCCTGCCACTGCCAGCTGTGGCTGGGCCCCTCTGCTGTCAGCCCTGCACTGACCAAGGACCCTGTCCCTTGGGGCCAGTGGCAGCAGCCATGCTCTGGTGCCACTGAGCAGTCTGTACGCCCATTCTCTCCTGGCTCAGCAGAGCCTGTGCTGTGGACCTCTGCCTTGTCAGTTTTCTCTGGATCAGTGCAGAGCACAAGGTGGTGCTTGGAACTAGGGCTGGTGCTGTCCTGGCTGTCATGAGCTCAGGTGGCTTCTGCTGCTCTGCCATTTGACTAGAGCCACTTTCTCAGCTAAAACTAACATTTCTTCACATATGTCCCAGTGCTTCTTCAGCATGAGTTGCTTTTGCCTGGGCTGAGGGAAGAGAGGGGCCAGAGGTCTGATGATAAAGTCCCAATATCTTTGCATGTGGTCAGACTGAGCCCCTGTGTCTCTGGCAGTGCTCCCCGGTGCCTGGGCAGAGCAGGCTGGCTGCCACAGCTGGTGCTCAGAGGTGAGGATGGCCAATACTCACCTGGTACCCTGCAGACCTTGCAATCTTTTCCCTGCACAGGGCACGTTCCTGTGCCTGGTGACTCCTCTAAGCTGCCAGAACGTTTCATGGTCCATTACAAACCCCTTTGGAAATGACTGGTTGTGTTGCGTCAGTTTTTGTGTGTGGCAAGTGGGCCCATAACGCTGCAGGCTTCAAAACTTTCTTATTTATAGTATTTCTACTTAAGTCCCCTAATCAGGGAATGTTAAATCATTTGTTTCAGGAACCTTGCTGTTTCCCAGGTCTCGCTGTTACACCTGTATATTCTTATTGTGCAGTAGCCTTAAGAGTTGTGTTAATCATTGTAACAACAGTGACAAATGGAATGAACTTTCTCCCCTTCTTTTTTTACTTTGTTTTTGGTTTCTTTTCTGCTTCCACATCTAAGAGCCATGTTGTCTCTTGCTGGTTTCCCAGGGATTTGCCCAAAGTGGGGCAGGTCACTGGCCCTTGCTATAGACTCTTCTGTTGTTATTTGTAGTAAATCAACTCTTAGTCTTCCCGCTAATAAATATTCAGTAACAAACCAACTGTGTTGAGCTGCTGTCTGGAAGCAGCACTTCCCCTTGTGTTTCTTTGTATTGATTCCTTTTAAGTTGCTCAGCTTTCCTTGCCAGATGAACGTATGTAAACTTTTACCATGTCAAGAAATTAAGGTACTTAGAGTTCTTTCAAGTCAGCCCCTTGTGTGTGATACTGGGTTCTCAGGCTGTGCAGTGTTAGTGTCCTGTTCTGGTCCTACCTTTCTCAAATTCAGTTGCTCCTTCCCTGCATTCTCTTCATTCCTCTCTGTGACTGTGTTGTCAGTGCTCTGCTCTGCTGTGTAGGTTGTTCCTGCTCCTTCAGCATGCTTCACATAGGGCCCACGGGTTTGGGCTTGATGGAATCTGTCTCATCTAAACCCAGTGTGGGACTCGGGCCATCTCAGTTCAAATAGACATGGGGACTCTACGCTGTGTTTCTCTGGGGCTGCTCCTGCTGGGCAGGTGTCTCTTGGCTGTCCTGTGGCACCTGGATGGAGCACCATGTGTCCATTGGGCACATGGTCTGATAACTCCTTGGGCACATGATCCATTTTCCCTTGGGCACATAGTCCATTATTCCTGGCTGCTGTCTGTGTGTGGTGCCCAAGAAGTGGTGGCCACCCTGCTGTCCCCAGCCACAGTGCCCTGTGCTCTCCCTGGGGATCACCCCATTCCTGTGCTCCCCCTGTGCCTGATGCACTGCAGCTGGGGCACAGAGGCCTTTCAAGGGTCACTTGCCTCCCTGAGTGTCCTGTCCCCCAGGTGCAGGGCTGTTGCCCACCCTGCTCTGCTTGGTGCCCATCCTGACTGTGGTGCAGCTGGGCAGGGCCTGTGACTGGCCCTGGGAGTGGTCACCACAGACTGGGGCTCCCAGCTGGCACTTGCTGCTGACCAAGAACAGGATCAGTGCTTGTGGAGAGGAGGGCTCCTGCCCTCTGCAGGACTCCTGTGGTGTGGGAGAGCCCTGCAGGTGCCTGGCACAAGTGGGGAGGGGACATTGAGCTGCAGATTTCTAGGGGCCAAGGTGGCTAGAGCTGGGGCTGAAGGGAAGGACTTCCTGGCAGGGCTTGATGCAGTGCAGCACAAGAGGCTCCTCACCACAACAAAAGAGGCTGAGATCCTGGGAAAATCCAGTGCCAGTGGTCCCGTGGAAGGGTGGAACGTCTGGGTCTGTTTGGGCAGGTGCTGGCAGGGAGTGAGGTTCATCTGCAAGAGCAGGGTTGTTAGGAGAGGGTTTGTTGTCCGTGATCTTAGTGAGTCTGGGAGCAGTGGCAGTGTAGGGTCAGGGCTCAGGTTCACCCGTCCTTGAGACATCCCAGCTTACATGCAGGGGAAGAGAATAATGGCTGAGCAATTGTGTGCAGCCACAGGCACTACTGGCAGTGTAGCCGGCATGGTGAGGGGTCAGGCAGATTCTACTTGTGTTATGCACCAGCTGACCCCGTGAGGTGAGGCTTTGGGAGTGGGATTCTCTGGCGTGGAGTTTGCTCAAGCCTCGCTGCTGTCAGGAGCGTTGGCAGGGGGTTTCTGTACTGTGCCCTTTCCCCAGCTGTCGCAGTCACCGACTCAGAGTTTCCCCAAGCCAAAGGCTGTCTGTCTGGGTTTCTATAAATTTCACTTGCTATTTTTTGCCACCTCTACCTTTCTGTGTGAGTGAAGTCCAGCAAACTCACCTCGTCTTCACTTGTTTTGGGGAACGTGGGCAATTTAGATGTACTGATGGGTAGTGCCTAAAAGTAACTGTAGCCAAAATAAAACACGGATAGGATGCGAATTCTCCTTATGGGTTGTGGTGCAGCAACAGGCTGATTGCACTGGGGAACTGGGATGTGGGAACCAGGTCGTAAACAAGTTATGCTGCTGTTAGGGAGATGTGCAATTTCTTTAATTCTAGGTTAGCTTTAAGCTGCTTCAGGCTTCTTTTAGAGAAGGTACACAAGCAATTCTAGTGAGTAGGGTCCCTGAAGATCCCTCATTTCTTTTCATGAGTCATATTGACAAGGTTTCCTGACACTGCAGGCTCAGTTAATTACTCTCCTTCCTGAAGATCTTACTGTAAGATGGAGATGGATTTAGGGCTGTTCTTTTCATTCCGAAACAGAGCTCTAAACCAGAGCTTGAAAAGTCCAGCAGAAACAGACAGTACTAAAAGAACCTGGTATCAGACATGGCCTCTATGGCACAGGCCCTGCAGCGAGGCAGAGACAGCACAGAAAGCTGCCGTCCGTGTCCCGCAGCCCTGGGGTGTGTGCTGTGGTTGGTTTGTCATGGGGATGTCAGTACAGATTAGGGTTTTTCTTTCCAAGCCCCCGACATGCACAGAAACAGGAGTGTTCCCACACTCTATTTTCAGATCTCTCCCAGCCTAGCTGCAGGGTTGAGTTGTGATTTGTGGGGCAGGAAGGCCTGTGGAGTTTGTCCAATTCCCTTAAACTACTGCTGTGCTGCTGGGGAAAGGCCCTTCTGTAATTGCAGCCTGTGCCATGGCTTTGAGGGACTGCAAAACCAAGAGGCGAAGTCAAACCTGAATGATCTGCTCTTTTGTGTACTTCTTTAAGGAAAGGTCCATGTGAGCTTTGTCATGCAGACATGGAGGTTCCACCATAGACTCGGCTCAGCTGTGCCAATGTGTGTGGCAGCAGGACTCTTGTTCCATTCCTGGGAGGCAGGAGGTATGTCCTGGCTGTGCTCCAAACCTGAACTGGGATAGCAGTGCTTTTGCTGTGTGCTCCGAGTGAAGTGGGTGCCACATTCCAGGCCTACACTGAAAGGGAATTTTTCTTTCAAACCTAGCTCCAGGTAATCCTCAAAACCTCACTGACTGCATGGATTGACAGACTGACTTGGAAGTCAGCACTGCTTTGCCTAATTCGGGGTTACTTAAACGCATCCAATTCTGCCGCTGTGAGCTGATGAGAGCAGGTACCTCTGAAACCTGTGGCTGCTGCATCCTGTGCAGCCAAGGCTCTATTCTCATCTGTTCTCTCTCATTGCTTGTGTCTGTGCTACAGTGTGCCCCTTTGCTGGCACTGCAACCATGTGAAGCAAGTGCTGTGGCTCTGAGACTCTGCTGGCATGGCGGCTGGCGAGGGAGAGCCATGTGTGTGCTGGCACGGAGGAGAGAAGCACGTCCCGGGCCCCACAGCTGCAGCCTAGGCTAAGGAAGGCTGAGGCTGCCAGTGGTGGTGAGGATAATGGAGTGTGTCCTATGGCAACATGGTGTTCTGCCTCCCAGTGTGCTGCCAGAGCACGGCCAGAGAACCACAGAGGGCTGAGCCCCAGGCAGGATCTGCCGCAGAGGAAGAACCAGAGGCTGGTAGGGGCTGTCTCCCCTCAGAAAACTGACAGGAAGAGGAAGAGAAAACGAGGGTGAGGTGAGGTGAGGCTGGCAGCAGAAGTGGAAATGTTGGGTTGAACACCCAGCCCTGGTTCTCTTGGATGCCTTGTCCTACTCAGCACCAGCTCAGGGACTGTAGCCAAGGTGGTGTGTCTTGTCTACCCTGAGCATCTGCCGCGTGGCAGGATGAAACGCCGAGTCCTGGCTGCCTTGCTCTGCCAATGTCTTTGAACAGTGCCACGAGGCCAGCAGAGACTGTTGGTGAGGTGGCAGAGGGCAGCTGTGGCTGCTCAGCCTGGGCACTGTAGCCTGGCAGGACCAGTAGTGGACACTGCCCTCAGCTGCAGCAGGACATGGGTTCAGGGTGGTTCTGTCCTTGAGGGAACCTCTTGGAATCTGCACTTCGGTTTACCAGTGAAACAGAGGCAGAGACAAAGGCTGCACAATCCTGTGGCAGTGGAGTGCTGGGGATTAATTGGTTTGGAGCTGTTCTGTGGTGCAAACTAAGAACTGGTTGTTCACAGCGTTTTGGGGCCTGATTCTCATCCTGAACTCCACCTCCCATGCCTGCCAAAGTTTTTCTACTGCTACACAGAAGGATGTGTTTTCAGCAAAGGCTTCCATGTAGAAGACTGGAAAAAGTAAAATAAAAATTTACTCCAAGCTTGGAATGGTGTTGCCAGGGAGAATGTTTACAAGGAAGGAGCCTGATAAACATGGAAAATGGGTGAGTTGCAAAGAGATTAAATTGTACAGTGTGGAAACAATTCCCAGCTTGTCAGAACTTCACATTAGTTGCAGCCACCTCAGGCTGACTGCATGATCTCCATTTTTACAGGCAGCCTCAGGAAGCCAGGCTGGACTGAAAAAGTAACGGAATTATGTGGAACTTGTCTGAGTCACTGACCCTGCACCTCCACAAGTTCTTTCAGGGCACTGCCATGGAGAAAGACAGAGGAGGCAGCAGCTGAGAGAGCTGGTCACCACAGATTTCAGATCTCCTCCCCTAGCCTCTCCCAGTCTTTTGTACTTCCCGTGCTAATCCGTCCAGTGCAGCGCAAACCGAGAGAGGCAGGAGCTAGAAAGCCTGCTAAGAAGGCTGCTGTGAACACTGCCGGACCAGCCACAGGGATGAATGTGAAACCTCTGCTCATCCTACTCGGTCTGGCCTTAGCCACAATATTTGCTTTGGTCTGCGTGTTGCTGACCAGAGGAAGGGCCCCCAGCATCTGCCAGCACCTTCCCCCAGCGCAGGAGGACACCCAGGATGGCCAGAGCCTGGTCTTTGCCGACCTGACACCTGAGGAAATGGCACAAGTGGTGCGGTACCTGCAGGGAAACCTCGGGGTGCAGCTGGTTGATGCCTCGCGTGCCAAACCCTCGGACAACTGCATCGCCTCCGTGGATCTGCAGGTCCCCGCCAAGGCAGAGGTGCTGCGGTTCCTGGACGGCGGGGGAGCTCGTCCCCCCCGAGAGGCACTGGCTGTGCTGTACTTTGGGAACCAGCCAGACCCCAATGTCACCGAGGACGTGGTGGGGCCACTGCCGACACCGGCGTACCACCGGGACGTGACGGTGCAGAAGTACGGGGGGAAGGTGCCGTACCACCGCAGACCAACGCTGGCTGTTGAATACAAGCAGATTGGAGGATTTTTAAAGAGCCAAGTGTTCCCCTCAGCTCCAGCTTTCATGCAACAAGTAATGGAGTATGATGGATCCAGTCTTGCAGTCCTTACAGCTGCTCCCCGTGGGTTCCAGTCTGGAGATCGGATCACCTGGTTCGTATTGTTTCAGAACGTGAGTGGATTTTTTGTGCACCCAGTGGGCCTCGAGGTGCTGGTGGACCACAGCAGCCTGGACATCTCCCAGTGGGCAGTGAGCAGGGTCTTCTACAATGGGCAGTACTACAGGGACATGGTTCAGCTGGAGAGTGCCTATGTGCAGGGCCGTATCAGCGTGGAGAAGGTGCAGAAGGCGCCGCAGGATGGGGACTTCTCCTCCATGAAGCCGCGAGCACCTTTGGCTGCCCTGTTTCCCCTGCAGTATGAGCCCCAGGGTCCCCGCTACAGTGTCAGGAACAACCTGGTCCTGTTCCAGGCCTGGAGCTTTGCCTTTGGGATGAGTGTGAGCACGGGCCTGCGCCTTTTTGACATCCGACACAAGGGGGAGAGGGTTGCCTATGAAATCAGTGTCCAAGAGGCGCTGTCTGTGTACGGCTCCAACTGCCCGGGAGGAATGTCCACGCGGTACATGGATGGCAGCTTTGGCCTGGGGCGCTACACCTCGCCCTTGGTGCGAGGGGTTGACTGCCCCTATTTAGCAACATACCTGGATGTGCATTACCTTGCTCATTCCCAAGTCTCTAGACTTACTAGAAATGCCCTCTGCATCTTTGAGCAGAACCTGGGCTCCCCTCTGAGGCGCCACTACTCCAACTTGCAGTCTCTCTATTACGGGGGACTGGTCAACTCTGCTCTTGTCGTTCGTTCCATTGCCACTGTGGGGAACTATGACTATGTGTGGGACTTCATCTTCTACCAGAACGGTGCCATCGAAGGCAAGGTCCAGGCCACAGGGTACCCGAGCTCATCCTTTTTTCATGGAGATGGCCTGAGATATGGCAATAGGCTTTGGGAGCACACACTGGGTACAATACACACCCATTTCATCAACTATAAGGTGGATTTGGATGTAGGAGGTATGTCTTGATCTTCTTCTAATGCCTTCCATTGTACTGATAAGCCCCAGGGCTCTGGGATTTTCCTCCTTGTCCATAGAGTCCATAATAACTGACATGAGAACTCTGCTTCTTTACTCTCCTAATGTCTTCTTTCATTGCAAAGTTATTTTTCTATGTATAAACTAGTCTGTCAAGGTCATTAAGTTGAAGGCAGTGGGAATTTCTGGGAGCTCTGTGTTTAGCTCAGGGAAAGTATGAAAGGTGGTAGCTGAAAAATGTTTGTGTTTCCTTGAGGCCTCACTTCTGGCACGGTGTATGTTGCCACAGGCATGGCTGGGCAGACAGGGAGTTGGCCTCTTGAGTCTCCTAGTGCTGGTCCTGGCACTCCTTGTCCCTTGGGAAAGTCCTCTTTGTGTCTCACTGTTACAGGTTAAAGCAGGGCAGCTGTCCTGGTGCTCCATGGGGCTGAGCTCCTGCAGCTCTATCCTCCTCCTCTCTTGACGAAACACTCAAGACTTGGATTGCAAGTCCTGGTCTGCAAAGTCCTGCAGCGACCCGGCAAGTTCCTGTGTGGTCATGGTCTGGCAGCAGATCCCTGCACAGGTTTGTTTTGAGTCCAGGAGCAGCCCCTTGCTCACAGCCAAGTGCTGGCAGCCACCCTGGGAGTGCAGGGATGCTCAGCCTCAAGGCAGCTTTGCTTCCAAAAGGCCATTACAGCAGCTGCAGTCCGGGGGTAGTGGGGGAACAGGTGAACATTCAGTGTCTGTTATTAAAAACTGCTCCGGCCAAAAGTAGGGGAAAAATGTTCTACATCTGCACAGGACTAAAGAGCTCGCTCACAGGCAGTGACTGCGTCTGAACCAGCCTGAGGAGAAAAGCAGCCCCAGTGATCTGAGCTGTCTCCTGCATTGTGGAAAGTAATCTCAAAACTAAATCAGTCAAGCTGCAGCTGACTTCAGAGCAAGCATTCAGTCCCAGCATGTGCCCTCCCGTGGACCTGCCTGCAATGGCACGGGCTTGTGTGGCCTTGAAAGGTGCTGCTGCTGTTTTTATGGGGAAACTTGGGGCTGATAGTGATTCTTCCTGTAAGCAAGACTCAAGAACGTGCTAAAATACAGTTCCTGCGTGGTGACAAGGTCCTTTTCTGTGACTGCAGTGCCCCTCTGTGCCCCACTCTGTTTGCAGACTCTGTGCCCTGACTGCTGCAGAACGATCTTGAAAAGAGTTGTGTAATATCCCAGACTTGTTCGCTGTAGTGAGTGGGAAGCCATGTTCCAGGCAAGAGGGCTCAGGGCCAGGCAAGGGAGCTTGAGAAGTGCCCACAGGATTCCCACCTTCCAGAGCAGCAAAGGCACAACTGTGTCACAGCTAAAGTGGGTCATCCCCTGCACAACGTCTTGGATCCTGATCTGAGGCTGGTGTGGGATTTGCATGGAAAAAGGGCAATTATTCTCTAGCTGGAATTGAGAATGGACACATAGTTCCTAAATTAACATGAATGCAAACGGGTAAATTGCTCTAGTGCTGTGGTGGTTCCAGCCCCTCCTACCTGTGTTTCAGAGTGTCCCCACCAGGAGGGTGTTTGGTGGACCCTGACCTCTGGAAAGCTATTCTTGCTATTGAGGGTGTGTCACTGCTGCCTTGTGTGGGGCCAGGAGCCATTGGGGAGCCTTGCAGGAGCTGGTGGCCATGCAGGAGCAGACACCTCACACCATTTCTGTCTATGACAGCCCTTGTGCAAAGATCACATTCACTGGAGTGGGTCTGGGATGGCTTGGTGGGGACAGACATATCCTGTTAGTTGTCCTGCAGCCTCTGCCCCTTCCCGCTGCAGCCTCTCCAGGTGCTGCCTGTCCCTGGCTGCCAAGGGTTCAGCAAGTGCTGCCTGTTCTCACCAGAGAGCTGCCTCTGGTCTGCCTGCAGCCAGAGCCATGCTGGAGCTTCTGGGTCTCTTCCCTCAGGGCTGGGAGGGACTTGGAGGCAACAGAGAATGGTGACAGGAAGAACTGGCATGTGGAGGTGCTGGGGAACCAGCAAGTCTTGGGCTATGCCAGCGTAGACTGGCCCTTCAGGGGAGTGGGGCTGGTCTGGGGGCCCCTGGATGCAGAAGGACCAGGCTGGCTGAGCCAGTGCCCCCAGCACTGCCACCCTCCCACAGGAGATGGACAGGAAGCATCCCGGGAGATGCTGGAAGAAGCAAAGGCCCTTAGGGCAGACAAGACTGGGGCTCTTTGTGGTGTCACCCTGCAGAGGGAAAAACCCATCAGTAGCTTGGTGAGTGAGTCAGGCAGCAGCTCCATGTCTGAGTCCTTTGGTGTCTCTGGGGTGGAGAAAAAAACAACCCGCAGGATGGGGACTTCTCCATGAAGCCGCAAGCACCTTTGGCTGCCCTGTTTCCCCTGCAGTATGAGCCCCAGGGTCCCCGCTACAGTGTCAGGAACAACCTGGTCCTGTTCCAGGCCTGGAGCTTTGCCTTTGGGATGAGTGTGAGCACGGGCCTGCGCCTTTTTGACATCCGACACAAGGGGGAGAGGGTTGCCTATGAAATCAGTGTCCAGGAGGCGCTGTCTGTGTACGGCTCCAACTGCCCGGGAGGAATGTCCACGCGGTACATGGATGGCAGCTTTGGCCTGGGGCGCTACACCTCGCCCTTGGTGCGAGGGGTTGACTGCCCCTATTTAGCAACATACCTGGATGTGCATTACCTTGCTCATTCCCAAGTCTCTAGACTTACTAGAAATGCCCTCTGCATCTTTGAGCAGAACCTGGGCTCCCCTCTGAGGCGCCACTACTCCAACTTGCAGTCTCTCTATTACGGGGGACTGGTCAACTCTGCTCTTGTCGTTCGTTCCATTGCCACTGTGGGGAACTATGACTACGTGTGGGACTTCATCTTCTACCAGAACGGTGCCATCGAAGGCAAGGTCCAGGCCACAGGGTACCTGAGCTCATCCTTTCTTCATGGAGATGGCCTGAGATATGGCAATAGGCTTTGGGAGCACACACTGGGTACAATACACACCCATTTCATCAACTATAAGGTGGATTTGGATGTGGGAGGTAGGTCTGGGTCTTGCTTCTCTGTTTTGTACTCCCCAAGTACTTCTAGACTTGCAAAACGTGAGTAGTTTGATGCTTATACAGATTTTCCTTTTCACTTGTGGGGCAGGATGGTGTACTCACAATGGGGGGTGGCAAAACTGCAGGAACAGGCAAAAGGTGGGTGAAATCAGGCTGTCACTGCTAATGCTGGCAGAGAAGGTATGGGTTTAGAAGTTCTGTTCCCATGAGAAAAGGGAAGAAAATTATCACAGTGGTGGTGACTTTGCATGGATCTTCTTCTGTGGGACTCAGATCTTCATGGATGGCCAGAGGTTCAGCTCTGAAATGGTCTTTATGCAAGGTGGGAAATCACATGGGGTTGAAAGGAGCAGAACTTGGAGGGTGTGTTGGTGGGATGGGCAGGAGGTGCTGAGCACTGGCCCATCAGCCAGACCCGCACTGGCCACTGAGCTCTCTTGGCCAGCCCTTTGCCATCTTGTCCCCAGATCAATTTGCTCCCGAACCCCTGCTGCTGCTCCAAGCCTTGGGCCCACGTCACTTTTTTTTGTGGCAGGACCTGAACAATGCAGCACTGCTCTGGTCTGTGGTGTGCTAAAGTGGCTGCTGGGTCACCTGGGCTGCTCCAGGTGCCTCCATCACATCGGACATGCTGATGAGCACTAACACAGCCTGTGCCAGCTGGCACTCTGGTTAATTAGACTGTGCTTGTACAGGAAGCAAACTTGTTCTGCCCTGAGATGAGGCTCGCCCCTTTTCCCCTCTTGTCTCTTGCAGAGTCTACTGCAGGGTGGTCTTGCCTGGCTCAGACAGGTGTCCAGCCTTAGATCAACACACACAACTGCTCTCAGGCAGAATCAGTGCTTAGAGCCCAGGGTGCAGGGAGGAAGGACAGGGAGAGTGAGCTCTGGCTGGAGTGATATCCTTGGGGAACAGGGTACTGTGGGGACATTCCTCAGTGACTTTATTTTGGCTTTGCAGGGGTGAAAAACTCCCTGGTGGCCCATGACATGGCGTTTGAGATGGCCCAGGCTCCCTGGAGCCCAGAGCAGCAGATAGAGCGGCCACGACTCACCAAGAAAGTCCTGGACACAGAGGACCAGGCTGCCTTCCGACTCCAGTCAAAGATGCCCAGATACATCTACTTTGCAGCCAACAGCAAAAACAAGTGGGGCCACCAGCGTGGTTACAGGATCCAGATCACCAGTTTTGCTGGAGACCACATCCCTGAAGCCAGCTCCATGGAGAGGGCCATCAGCTGGGCAAGGTCAGGCTTTTCTACTTGGGATGGCAGGTTCTCGGAGATTCCCCAGCCCTGCCAGCTGGGATGGCATCGCATCCCTTGATGAGGGAGGCACAGGGAAACACTCTTCTGGGCTGGGGTTGCTCCATTGGAGCAAGCCTGTCCTCTGCAGGCTCTTTCAGGAGCTGACTTAGCTCTGCCCTTACTCAGAGGGCTGGTCCCATCTCTTTTCTTGTCCTCAGGTACCAGCTAGCTGTCACCCGGCGGAAGGAGGAGGAGCCTACTAGCACCAGCATCTACAACCAGAATGACCCATGGACGCCCACCGTCGCCTTCGCCGACTTCATCAACAACGAGACCATCACCAACGAGGTGGGCTGGGGTCCCCTGGGCTGGAGATGTAATACCCATCTCTGGGCTCAACGGGAGCCCCAGGGCTGCCCCAGGGGCCAAATGACCCCAACATTGCCTGTGGAACAGTGGGTTCAGCTTGGAGAGAAGCAGCCCTGGGGATCCAGGGAAATGAGTCTGCACAGTGCTTTGGTGAGAGCATGCAGATCAGAACGTGCAGAGCAGGGGCTTGTTTCTCCCTGTGGGGAAATGCTGGCAAAACATCAGGAAAACCTCTGCGAGACTGGAGCGAGGCCACAGAGGTCAAGGCAAGGGCTCTTCCGCTGGGTGAATATTTGCAGGCAGGCCTTGGGGGAAGGGAGGGGATCTTTCCCAGAAGGGGGGAGCTCAGTTTGTGGGAATGACGCCCATGGGGTCCCCTACTCCTCTCCTGTCACTCCCTGTGGCTCCAATGTGGATTTCGGTCACTGCTGCTGCAGCTTCTAAGCTAACTCTGGACTTTGTGGCTCTTCCCTGCCTAGGATCTGGTTGCCTGGATAACCACTGGCTTCCTTCACATCCCGCACTCTGAGGATATTCCCAACACTGTGACTGTGGGAAACTCAGTCGGCTTTCTCCTGAGACCCTACAACTACTATGATCTGGACCCCTCTATATACTCACATGATGGTGTGTTTTTCACCAATGAGCAGGATTTCACAGCATGTGAAATCAACCCTCTTGCCTGCCTGCCCAAAACTGCCTCTTGTTTGCCAAACTTCCCCCCATTCACCTATGATGGTTTTCAAAATATGAGCAGGCTTTAATGATACAGAATTATGTGAGAAAATGCAGTCAGAGAGGCACCAGGTTGACCATTCTGTCTTAGATTTTATTTTTTTTGGTTAAGTTTTCTCAATTTCTGGTTGTGCAAAGACTTCACATATTATCATTGCTTTTGAAATAGTGTTCCTGAAAAAGGAAGCATGATCTTCCTGGCATGATGCCACATGAGAGTCTATGTTATCTGTTACTTGCTGAATTTGAGTCTGTTGCAGGAGGAAAGTGAGGAGAAAATCAGGTTCCCCTGCTGTAGAAATAAGTGCTGTGTAGTGCCTATCTCAGGTTAAAATAATGAAAATGGTTCTGGTTCAGTACTCCTGAGTGTCTCATTCTTACAACTTACAGCAGTGTCTCCTGGGAGGTGATGCTGATCATGTTTCCTGCACCCACAAACCAGCAGTGTGGCTCTGGGTGCCCCTCAAGGCACAGGGACATCCAGCTGGATGGCAGGAGGGATGAGCTGGAGTGTCCCAGGGCTCTGAGGCCAGGACTGAGGTGGGCACTGCTACCAAGCCCTGTGGCTGTTGGGAGAAGGCTGGGGTCAGGGCCAGAACTGCATGAGCTGCATCTCTCAGGCCTCGGTGCTGGGCACAGGGGACAGATGTGGAGGGAACCCTTGCAAGGAGGGGTCTTGCAGCTGCTGGTGGTGCAGCACATTTGTCGTGATGCTGGTCAGCCTCTGGAGCCCTCACCCCACTCCTTGCAGCCCCATCTGTGCTAGGATGTAGCTCAGGATCAAGGGACACCTTTGAGGGGGGACAAGTATCTGTCCCCTCTGTCCTGGCTGCAGGACCATGGGGATGCTGGCAGCAGCCAGCAAAGCTGCTGGTGATGGTGGGGCTGGATGGGGCCACAGTGCTGTGCTCAGTGCTGCTCTGCACAGGAAAGGGTTGTCACTGCAGCCACTGCTGCCTGCCCAGCATCTGTGGGGTTAAAAGAAGGAGCAAGGAGATGCATTTATTACCCTCAAATGACTGGATCCATCCTCTCCAACCTCTGCAGTGTAGGATCTGGGACCAGAAGGGAAGGACAGATACACAAGCACTGAGTTTACTTAAAACTATAAACCACTGGAGAAGCAGTGTAAAGTTGCCTTTTATGGTTCCTAGCAAATCCTGGCAATGTGTAAAAACGTCCCCTCACGCCCTTCCTGTGATTTCCTGCTGAGAAAACAGGGGAGAAAAATAAACCCAGCCAAACCCAGCCCCTTGTTCTGGTGGGTCACTGGGAGGATTCCACAGCTGGAAACGTGTCCTGCCAGACAGCGGGAGCGCTCAGTGCCTCAGCAGGCATGAACGTGAAAACTGTGCTCATCCTCCTTGGTCTGGCCTTAGCCACGGTATTTGCTTTGGTCTGCGTGTTGCTGACCAGAGGAAGGGCGCCCAGCATCTGCCAGCACCTTCCCCCAGTGCAGGAGGACACCCAGGATGGCCAGAGCCTGGTCTTTGCTGACCTGACACCTGAGGAGATGGCACAAGTGGTGCGGTACCTGCAGGGAAACCTCGGGGTGCAGCTGGTTGATGCCTCGCGTGCCAAACCCTCGGACAACTGCATCGCCTCCGTGGATCTGCAGGTCCCCGCCAAGGCAGAGGTGCTGCGGTTCCTGGACGGCGGGGGAGCTCGTCCCCCCCGAGAGGCACTGGCTGTGCTGTACTTTGGGAACCAGCCAGACCCCAATGTCACCGAGTACGTGGTGGGTCCGCTGCCGACACCGGCGTACCACCGGGACGTGACGGTGCAGAAGTACGGGGGGAAGGTGCCGTACCACCGCAGACCTGTTACTGGCAAGGAGTACATGGATATCAACACTCTCATCCAGAGGGAGCTGAAAAAGGCACCGCGTTTCCTCGCTGCATGCTGCGAGTCTGATGGGACTGACTTGGCCATCCTCACCACGGCCCCACGGGGCTTCAAGTCTGGTGACCGCACAACCTGGTTTGTCCTTTTCCACAACGTGGCTGGCAGTGGCTACTACCTGTCACCAGTGGGGCTGGAGGTGCTGGTGGAGCACAAAGACCTCCATGTCTCCAATTGGCAGCTGCACAAAGTCTTCTACAATGGCCGGTACTTTGCCACCACAGGGGATCTTGAGGAGGAGTTTGTGGCTGGCACGCTGGAAGTTGTCAAGCTCAAGCAGCCCCAGGCTGATGCTGTGCTGGGCTCCATGAAGCTCCGGAGCCCACCTGACTCCCCAGGTCCGCTACACTTTGAGGCCCAGGGTCCCCGTTACAGAGTCAGGGACAATCACATCACCTTCCAGGGCTGGAGCATTGCCTTTGGTATGAACCCCAACTCTGGCCCACGCCTCTTTGACATCAGGTACCATGGGGAGAGGATTGTCTACGAGCTGAGTCTCCAGGAAGCCTTAGCCTTGTATGGCTCCAACTGTCCTGGGGGCATGTCCACTCGCTACCTTGATGGGAGTTTTGGCATCGGCAGATTTGCCTACGAGCTGGTCCGTGGTCTTGACTGCCCCTACACAGCGACCTATGTGGACCGGCACTACCTGGCAGAGTCAGATGCTCCCAAAACCAACCAAAACTCACTCTGCATTTTTGAGCATGACTCTGCCCTCCCTCTGCGGCGCCACTTCTCCGACTCACAGTCCTTTTACTATGGTGGGCTGCGGAAAAACACACTAGTCATCCGTACCATCTCCACGCTCATTAACTATGACTACATCTGGGACTTCATGTTCCACGGCAGCGGGGCTATGGAGGTCCGTGTGCACGCCACCGGCTACATCAGCACCTCCTTCCTCCACCACCAAGGCACTGACTATGGCAACAGGGTGGGGCCACACACACTGGGGACAATGCACCTTCACCACATGCACTACAAGGTGGACCTGGATGTTGACGGTAAGTCTGGACACTTTTGTGCATGGCTTTGGTTCACTGTGGTCTGCGGCTCTGCCCGAGGTGTGGAGGTCAAGAGGGTTTTCCATTTTGCTTCACAGGGCAGCTGAACTCTCTGGAGACCCAGGATATGGAGTATGAGCTTATCAAAGATCCCTGGAGCATGCAGAACACAATCGAGCGTCCATACCTCCGCAGGAAAAGTCTGGAGAGGGAGGATGAGGCGGCATTCCTGCTCAATGCCCCCATGCCCCGCTACCTCTCCTTTGCTAGCCCCAATCCCAACAAGTGGGGGCACCCACGCAGCTACCGGATCCAGACCATCAGCTTTGCAGGGAAGCACCTGCCCACCAGCAGCTCCATGGAGCGGTCTGTCAGCTGGGGCAGGTGGGTGCCAGGGCTGAGGAGCACATGGCTCCCACCCTCTATTCCCCTGCCCATCCCTGTGGCTTGGCTCCTCCTGCTCCCGGGGGAGGGCAGCCACCCCTGGGCAGGCCTGTGGCAGGCTGCATGGAAGGGTTAAACAGGGAACATGCATATTTTTTGGCTCTGAAATTCCCTTGAAAAGTTGCTCAATAACATCTACTCATGCTAGTTCACAGGCAGGAATGTGACCCCAGATCAGACTAATGTGTTTTTTCCTTTGAGGGGAACCAAGCTGCAGGACCAACTCCCAGGGGAAGCGCTGGTATCCCCAGGTTGTGATATCTTCCCATGAGCACAGAATATGTTTTGGAAAATGCTTGGGATAAGCACAGATGAGTCTCACTGCCAGGGTGAACTGACAGAGCTCATGCTGGGGCAGTCTGTACAGGGGAGAAGTAGCTGTGGCTGAAGGCAGTGCATTGGACATTGAGTGGCAGTACCTGTGCCTGGTTCCATTTGTATTTCCCAGCCATGCTGGAACAGCCATGGGCAGCAAAGGATCCCCTGCAGGCCTGAAGGTGGCAGGGCTGCTGCCCATTAGTGCTGTGCTCATCCCTGCCACCCCATTCCGTCCCTGCCCAGGACAGACTAGGTCCCCTAATGTGCACCAGGGATGCATCCAGCCCCAGTTCACCAGCTAGAAATGCCATGGCTGCCCTGCCCAGTGCCGGCAGGACCAAGCCCCTTTGCTCTCTGTGCTGGCAGGTACCAGCTGGCTGTCACCCGACGGAAGGAGGAGGAGCCCACCAGCACCAGCATCTACAACCAGAATGACCCCTGGACGCCCACAGTTGCCTTTGTTGACTTCATCAACAATGAGACCATCACCAATGAGGTAAGCCAGGGTCTCCAGGGTGGAGAGGAGCTGAGCTGTGGGTGCCATCCTGGCTCCTGCCCCAGGCAGAGGCTCTCCCTGTCCCAGAGCCAAACTGAGCAGCCACCCAGCTGGAAGGGTCCTGCTCAGCCTGATGATGCCTGTTGCCTCTGCTTCCCAGGATCTGGTCGCCTGGATCTCTGTGGGGTTCCTCCACATCCCCCATGCTGAAGATGTCCCCAACACAGTAACTGTGGGGAATGGTGTTGGTTTTTTCCTGAGGCCCTACAACTACTTCGATGAGGACCCCTCAGTGGACTCACCTGACAGTATCTACTTCAGCAGCGAGCAGGACACCGGGGCATGCGGGGCCAACCCCCTCGCCTGCCTGCCCCGCACCGCTGGATGTGCCCCCCACCTGCCCCCCTTTCGCTTTGGGGGCTTCCTCAACCTCAGCCTGCCACCACCACCTGGGGGTCCTTGATGGGCCGCCACCCCCTGACCCCTACCCACCCATGTGAGCAGTCCACGCCTGACCATCGGGTGGGCATTTGGAGGGGCTCTGTCACCACCCCAGGACCTGCCCTCCCCCTGCCCAGGGTGTGACATGCTTGGAGTCAGGTTTTTGGAGGATCTCAGCTCCCATTTCAGCACTGTAGTGCTGCTAAATGTGGAACAAAAGCCTCTGAAAAACAGCCCTTAGGAGTGATTTTTTGGCCACCATCCTGGGTGTCACCCTGTGTGCTGTGGGATGCCCACAGCTGCTCCTTTCCTCGGGTATGGGGCTCCTGCCATCCTCCTAAAGTACATCAACCACACATGGGTGATGGTGCCGGCTGGGGCTTCACATTGCACAAAGCCACGGCTGCCCTTGGAGCCCAGGGGGGCAGGATCAAGTAGTGTGATGCTGCTGTGGACTTCCCATAGGGAGACGGCAGCTCCAGGATGTCCTAAACATCCTCCTCAGCCTCTCAGGCGCTGCAGATCTGGGCTGCAGGGCCCCAGTGCTGCCAAGCCCTGCCAGCCATTGCAGTGCCACCTTTGCAGCTGTGGGGGACGGTCTGCTGGGCTCGCTGGGAGCCCACGGGAGGAGCCACAGCTGGGCCCCCAGGTGGGCACTCCCCGAGCTGGGTTGCTCCATGTCTGCCCTTCCCAATAAACAGGCACTGGGGCACTTTCCCTGACCAAAACTGAGTAGCCCACAAGTGCTGCTGCAGCTCCTATAGCCAGGGCCAGACCACAGCACCTCTGATACCATGGACACTGATGTCCTGTCAGCGGTGGCTCTGGCTCAGCTCTGTGGGGCTCCCGGGGCCGTTGGGGCTGGCACAGCACCCGGCACAGTGCTTGGCATGGCTGCATGAGGGTGCCTCAAGCCCTGCTCCTGGACCCCAAGTGCTGGTTGTAGGCTCCCCTTGGGACATATGGGACAAACAAGGCAGTTAATGTGTAACAGCTGTTCTGAGCAGTGTTAATCAGTTCTAGCCTTGGCTGCTGCCAGACATGCTTAGCCCCTGGTGCTCCTGCACCCCCAGCTGCGTGTGCAGCCCTGGACTGTGGGATTCTGCAGGACCGGGAGCCCATTCCCACTGTGCCAGGCTGGGATGGGGCACAAAGGTGCTTGGTGAGGGCAGTGCAGCCCCCAGCACCTGGGGGCAGAGGCCAAGCACTGGCCAAGGTGCCCAGGGGGGCATAGTGGGTGTCCATCCCATCTGACCTCTTAATGTAGTGGCTGGGTCTGCCCAGAACCATGCTGGAGGGGCTTGAGAAGCCCTAATGTCAGCAGCACCTCCCCCTGGGAACCATCTCTGCTACCTGCAGCACAGGGGGGGATGTTGGGCAGTATGGGCAGCTGAGGCTACAGCTCAGTGGGAGGCTGCAGTGCTTCCCAGGTGCCCTGGGGTGACAGCAGGGACTGTGCCCAGAGGTTTCTCTAGGGTCTAGTGTGAGAGGATGGCAGTGGCCAGCTGGCTGCCTGCCCAGTGCTGCGTGCCCACGTGTATCCGGTGTGCCTGGACTCTGCCTGCTGACGCAGGCCCATGCTGGCAGTGACCCGCTTGCTGCTGCTGCCTGGCCCAGACCTTACAGCCATCTGGGAATGTTCTGGACCAAACATTGGCACTGCATGTGGCACACTATATTACAGCACCTACTTGTTCTGCACCTGCCTTAGCTCCATCTGGAGCTCCATGTCCCAGAGCCAGCTGCTGCCACTGCAGGCACAATCTTCCTGGGCTGCCAGCTGGTCCTGGACTTGGTATACACAGACCCAGGGCAGGAATCAGGTTCCCCCAGCCTGGCCTTGCTCCTTCCCTGAGAAAGCCTCCCCAGCCAGTTTGCAAAGCATGGGCCCAGTGGTGCTGCCAGTGTGGCTGCCCAGTGCAGGACCCTGGCATGGTGCTCCTTGCCCCAGTGTCAGACTGGCTAGGACGCAGAACCCTGTGGTGTCCTGCGGGTCAGCAGCTCCTTCCACCCCAACCTGCTCCTGCTCCACACAGTGAGCTGGGCCAGGGGTGTATCTGCAGTGCAGGGCATGGAGCAGTGCTGGGAAACTACCATGTGGATATTGTCCCTCTTCCTGGCTTCTCCCTGCTGTGGCCCCATGTTTCCTGCAGTGACTTTCCAAGAGGACTGGAGTGCTAGTCCCCATCCCCCAGCACGTTTTGCCCTATTTTCTGCTGTGAAATCTCCTGCAGAGGATTTATTACTGATGGTTTCAAAACAGTTTTTACACAGAAGCCAAGTTCATTGCATTCCTTCACGCTGGCCAAAGCCACTCAGTTGAGGATCCTGGAAGGAACTGTTGAGGAATACATTTTGCAAGAGTAATTCCATTTCTTTGCAAACTTCTACTTTGTTGGGGTGTTTTGTAGGTTGGAAGCTCAGGCCAGGGTCTGGGACAATCCTCCTCAGGTGCAGTGAGGTTTGGCTGGAAGGGACAGGGAGGACCAGCACTGGGCAGGGACATGTCTGTGACAGGGCTGATCCTGCGGCATTTGCACTTCTTCTCTCACGGGCCATCTGTGCCTCTCTCCCAGGGAGGAAGGGCTTTTGCTGGGGTTTTGTCTGTCAGACCCCGTGGCTCCCCAGGCTCCGCGTGGGCAGAGGGGACAGGATACTGCCTGGAACCCCACGGGTTTGTGGGCCGGACTCAGACGTTGGACATGGCTCTTGCAGCAGCAAACAGCATGTGGCCGCAGTTCAAGGATCTTGACCTGACTTTTCTCAGGAGGGAGATAAGTGATGCATTTCACTGGCTGCTGATCATTAACACCTTACTGCCTGCTCCTACCACGGGCAGCTGCCTGTTCAGCTGCAGTGGGTGATGGCTGAGCACCCCGTGCTGCTGCCACAGGGCTGTGTGTCCGAGCACCACTGGTTGTGGATGATAAAGTTGTGGTGTCTTCAGTGCTGCCAATGACACCAGAGTGTGGCTGTGGTTGAGGGAATGGCAACGGGCTGGGATCCAGTCCATTGGGATGAGTGGTGTGTTCAGCTCCATCCCCACTGCTGGGGTCTGATGGTGCAGGAGGGATTAACCCAGTGGAGAGGTACTGGGAGGAGGAACGCCATCCATATTTGCAGTGGTCCTTTAGCCCCACACCAGAGATCAGAAGAACGTGGCTTGCAGCCAAGACTGCCCCAGACCTGGCTGTCTGTAGCTGCAGGGAGCTCCAGTAATGGTTTGGAAAGTTTCACGTTACACAAAGTCCTGGAATTGGCCTGGAAAATGAGGAGAGGGATAGACAGCATGCCCTCTGCTCCATGCACCCACTCCACCCTCCTGGGCATCCCATTAGTGTGGTGTTTCATGGGGAGATGGCAGAGAGGTGGGAGCAGTGTCAGCCCTGTGTGCAGCAGCTCTGCAGGGCTGTCACCCAGATAACAGAGCAAACGCTGCATTTCAGTTGGAGCAGCCAGACTGTGGTTTTGGGCAGCCAGAGAAGCTGGGGCTGCAGGATCCCCCTGAGTGAGGGGAGCTGTGGGGCAGGGACGGTGCCGGACTGTGCTCCATGTGCCCTCAAAACCTGTTTTTCCCTTTTACGTAAGTTGTTCCAACCATGTTTGTAACAACCCCCCCGTGATGCACCTTTGGCAAAAGTGGTTTTGGGTCCAAAGATCAGTGCTGGGACAGTGACCTGCCCGCAGCAAACAAGACCCTGCAGAGTATAAAACCCCAGTGGCACAGAGGAGTGTGGGACAGCTGGAGCCACACCAAGGGCAGTGGCGGCAGAGGAGAATGGAGGCCAACATGAACCTGCTGCACGACCTGGGCATCTGGACTACACACTGGCTGCAGCAACGCTTCCAAGGCTCCCAGGACTGGTTCCTCTTCATCTCCTATGCTGCTGACCTCAGGAATGCTTTTTTTGTCCTCTTCCCCATCTGGTTCCACTTCAGTGAGGCAGTGGGCATCAGGCTCATCTGGGTGGCTGTGATCGGAGACTGGCTCAACCTTGTCTTCAAGTGGTGAGTGGCCCTGAGCCACAGCTCCCTCCGAGTGTGTTGGCACAGCTGGACTAATGCAGGCCAGATGGGCGCTCTCAGTCCCAATGCTGGAGTGGAACAACGACCAGAGTTTGGCTCCCAGCTGGGCAGTGACAATGGCTCCTTCCCACACTATGCATCAACAGCTCCCCATCTCGAGCCTGGTAGAGAGATGGAGCCTTCTACAAACAGACCCTTCCCATCAGCCAGGGCTGTGGTGCTGAGCAGGGGCTGCACAGAGCCCCTCACCACAGAAGGTTGTGTTGACTTAACTCCAGGAAATTCTTTCCCTTCCTCTTCAGGGCTGGGGATGGGAACATAGACAGGCAGTGTCAGCAGTCAGAACCAAGTGACCAGCTGGATGCTGTGTCTGTCTGGATGCCCTGAACCACTCATTGGGTCCTTTGCTTCTTCCAGCTCCCAGTACAGAGCTGAAGCTGCAGCTGTGCCCAGGACCCCCCAGCCTCCATTCTCCTTTCTTTTCAGGATCCTCTTTGGAGAGAGACCATACTGGTGGGTGCACGACACAGACTATTACAGCAACAACTCCGCTCCAGAGATCCAGCAGTTCCCGCTCACCTGTGAGACTGGCCCTGGTAGGGTCCCCCAGCCCTGGAGGGGTCTCCTAGCCCTCGTGGGGTCCCCTAGCTCCAGCTGAGGCAACGGGTGCTTGCCCAGGGTGACCTGCACACAAAGGGAGGGGGTGCTGGCCTGGGCAGGGCCGTGGCTGACAGCCCACTAGTGGCACATGCTCCTGACCAGCTCTTGAGAAAGGGCCATTGCTGCTGTGCTCCCAGGGATGCCGGCTGTGCCTGCAGTGGGAGGAGGAAGGGAAGTCCCTGCCCAGAGCAGATCATGACCCTTGGTGCAGATGTGGTGGTTTAGCACAAACACTTGACCATGCTCGGCTCTGACTCATGCCATCTCTGACCTGGGGCTCTCTTGTTGCCCAGGGAGCCCATCTGGCCATGCCATGGGTGCAGCAGGTGTCTACTATGTCATGGTGGTGGCCCTCCTCTCCGCTGCTGGTGGGAAGAAGCGGTCAAGGACATTAACATACTGGTAAGCTGTGCACCAAACACACCTATGCTGGGCAGGGGCAGCTCCAGCACCGAATGGTATGGCCAAGCCCACTGAGGCACAAGGCTGTGGACAGACAGCCAGGATGTGGCACTCTAGGTGCAGTCTGAACAAGATGGGTTCAGCAGGCAGCCAGCCACTGTTTGGCATATGTGAGGGCTGTGCCACAGGCAGCATGAGCTGGCCCTGGCACCAACATGGCCACCTGCCCCTCACAGGGTGCTGTGGATGGTGCTTTGGATGGGGTTCTGGGCAGTTCAGGTCTGCGTCTGCCTGTCACGAGTCTTCATTGCTGCTCACTTCCCCCACCAGGTCATCGCGGGGGTTTTCTCAGGTAAGTGCATTGGGTCCCCCATCCCCTTCTCTGTGGCACTGCCGTGCTGGGCTGTGGTATCCAGGGCACTGACCAGTGCTCCTGCTTTGTTACCGGCAGGGATGGCTGTCGCCAAGACCTTCCAGCATGTCCACTGCATCTACCGTGCCAGCCTCCGTCGGTACCTGGGCATCACCTTCTTCCTCTTCAGCTTCACCCTAGGCTTCTACCTGCTGCTGCGGGTGCTTGGCGTGGACCTGCTCTGGACGCTGGAGAAGGCACAGAGGTGGTGCAGCCACCCTGAGTGGGTCCACATCGACACCACCCCTTTTGCCAGCCTCCTCCGTAACCTGGGCATCCTCTTTGGGCTGGGGCTGGCCCTCAATTCCCACATGTACCAGAAGAGCTGCCGAGGGAAGCAGAGCCAGCAGCTGCCCTTCCGCCTGGGCTGTGTTGCTGCCTCCCTCCTCATCCTCCACATCTTTGATGCTTTCAAGCCACCATCCCACATGCAGCTACTTTTCTACTTTCTCTCTTTCTGCAAGAGTGCAGCTGTGCCACTGGCTACTGTCAGCCTCATCCCCTACTGCCTCTCCCACCTCCTGGCCACACAGGACAAGAAGGCTGCCTAGGGCATCCCTGCAGATGACTGTGCCCAGGCAAGTGGCCAACCTGGTCCTGGTCTCAGGGGCAGCCACCATGCCCTGGGTGCACCCCAGACGCTCTGTGCTCCCTGCTGATTCCGCACCGGGAGTGGACTGTGGAGACTGGGCTGGCACTGCTGCCAGGTGCCCCCACAGCACGGATCTGAACACAGTGTCAGTCATGCCAGTCTGCGGCTAGCTGAAGGCACAGAGAGCCCTGCACTCCCAGGACTCCCCTGCTGCCCCTCCCGCAGCACCCACAGGTGAAGGTCATCTGCCCAGGACACAGCAGAGTGGAGGGGAGACCCTGTTCTCCTCTGCAGTTCACGTGGACATGCCACCTCCACACTGCAGGGCTGGGGACAGTACTGCTGGGAGCAGGGTGCTCACCCTTGGGTGCCTGGGGTCTGCTGGTGAGGCAGCTCTGTGACAGGAACGGGCAGACACTGTGACATGAAGATAAAGCACCAGCTTGAGGGCTCCCTCAGCCCTGGGGCGTTTGGTGTTCGCCGCTGTGTGACACAGCATGGGGTGCGTGTACACCTGCGTGTGTACATACATGACACGTATCTATACACACATGACATGGGGGTGTGGCTGTGCACAGCAAGAGTTTTATTAAAGCCGAAGATGAGTTCAGCTGGTGAGTTCAGGTGTCCCGCTGGCCAGCACCGTGGGATGTGAGTTCAGCCCCTGGGTGCAGGGCTGTGGCACAGACTGCGAGTTGTGGAGGAAGGGCCTCTCTCCTGGCTGATGAGAAGCACTAACACCTGCAACACACGTTCAAATCACTGGGAAGGGCACTGCCAGGTGCCCCGGGTCTTTGCCATTCGCCCTGCTTTGCAGTCGGACACTGACAGCACAGCACACCACAGCGGAGCGGGGCGGGGCGGATGAGCTGCTTTTTGTGCTGTTTATCCAAGGTTTCTGGGTCCACCCTGTGGCAGGAACAGGGACAAACTCGTGTCCCCTTACTGCTTCCAGAAAGAAGCTCAGCTTTGAGAACGACTGGCTCGGCCGGGGCTGTGCTGAACCCCCATTGTGTGGAGACAGAGCTCGCGCTTGGCTGTGCTGCGGATTGGGGTCGTAGTGGTCAGTGGTGGCCCTACACTCAGCTCCACGACTCAGCGGTGTTCCCTGTGTGCTGACACTGTTACAGCAGCCACGTGTGGGAATGTCATGTGCTGGGGTTCTCCATCCCTTTGTTCATGACAGATAAACTTCCTTAGGATGGAGGTTTCTTTTATTCTATTTCTCTGTTTATTTCCAACATCTAGAGTACACCTGTAATGCCATTTCTAGCAAGAAGGGGAAAAAAATTCCCAAATTATCTGTTGTGCCCCACTATGGCTCCACAGCACTCTTTAGGTCCTCCAGATGAGACTGCAGCATTTTCAGGGTCATCCCAGGCAGTGGAGGTGAGCTGAGGGAAAACCAGGAGCAGGGCTGCCTGATTCTGAGGGAGTCTGTAGCTGCATCAGCCCAAGAAACTCCTGATGTTCAAGAAAGGACCAGTAACAACTGCACCTCAACTAGGGAAAGGACTGGTACATAGTGGGGAACAACCTCTTGCCTGTGAACCACTCGCTCTCCCTCCTGGCTGCTCTCTGCCCCTGTGCAAGCCAAAGTGTCAGAGGGGCGGCAGGACCAGCTGCCTCTTGCTGAGTGTTGGTGCCAAGCAACTGGTCCTTAGCAACCAGTGCAAAGCAAAAAGCCCCAGTGTACTGACAGTGGGAGGGCCCTCCTGGTTTTACTAACCCTACAAAGTGGTTAACTAAGGACTACTTGAATGCCTGTACCACTTATCTGGGGAAATGAAAGACCCCTTGCAGCAAAGCACAGATGGCAGATCCTCTCCACCCTTCTGTGAGCACCAAACAAACCCGTGCAGAGCACATGCACATCAGCTCTCGGGTTCAGGTCTTTATTTTCCAGGAGAGAAGTTGGTGGGGCATATGCAAAACAGGGAAGACAATGCTACTTTGAGTATTATTTCTTACTCTTCAGGGCTTCGATGGCTGAGGAATTCCTGGAGCAGAGCTTGCACCTCTCCTCGATGGCTCATCTTGGATGCCTTGCCCTGGAAGCGGCCGCGCTTCCCAGCTCCCTTCCCTCCCAGTAGCTCTGCCACCCTGCAGCAACAACACCACAGGCTGCTCTGAACAGCAAACACAGACCCATGCCTGGATTACACTGCGTAGCTGCTCCATCTACAACATGAGAATTCTTGCTCATTTTAAACAAACTACAAAACATTTTACCTGGGACCTAAATTCTCAACTGCTTCAACAGGTCCAGCTAGAAGGAAGAGGCCTGCTTCTTTTTCATCCCCCACAGTCAGGAATAGTAGGGTTTCCTGTGGACAGAGGTGGACATTGCTGCAGATTGAGCGGTGCCCTCCCTGTTCAGGGAAAGGATACAGTTGGCAGTTTGACTAGATGATTGTTGTAGGTCCCTTCCAACGGAAACAGTCTACTCTTTCTATTCTACTTGTATCCTATCATACCCTATCCTATCCCCTCCCATCACATCCCAATCCTATCCTTACTGATGAGGTTCTGTGCAGCTCTTTGGGGGTCAGGCTCTGCCCCAGTGCTCTGAATTCTCATTGTTGAGGATTTCCCTGCAGACTGAAGCTGCTGGGGGCAGGTAATCTCAGGTAACTGTCAAAGGGAACCAGAGCTCCCATTACACCTGTGGCAGAACAGCAGCCTGGCCAGTCCCTGCCTGTGAATAGCTCAGGTGAAAAAACAGTGGTTGTCAGATCAGTCTTCATCAGTGACTCACCTCTGTCCCAATCTCATTAGCAATGATGTTCATAAATTCAGAATCACCCTCTTTCCTGTATGGATGGGTAAAAAAATACTTCAGAAGAAAGCACAAACCTCCTCTAGAGTCCAAAATCTCAATCACAAAAGTAAGGCCTCATCAGGGGTTTTGGCCTCTCGCTCTTAGGATGGAGATTAGATTTTGAACCCATGACAGTCTATATATCTAAATCCTTATTGGGCATTCCAGTGGACGTGTTAGATTTAAGTTTTTAAGAAATAGATCTCCCTGGTTTTATTTGAAAATATCAAGGGCAGAGAGAAATTAGATGAATGTGGTCATTTCTCAGCTACAAAACCAGAAAAAGTCAGTGACTGAATTATGAACACATTCCTTTAATGTGAACACAGTCCTTTAGTGACACAACTGTACAGCAGGCTGAGGCAGTTCAATATTCTATTTACCTCATTTATACCTTTACTTGAGAAAACAACCCCGAATAGGTGTGAGAGATGTAACTGCCATAAAATGTGTGAGACACTGTTGGCCTCTTTTCCCCGAGTTCCTCTGTACCTGTGCAACACAAACAGCTGCCTTGGAGCAGGTTTGCTCTTGAAGTCCCGGGCTATCAGAACAGCAATGTCCCTAAGCAGGTTTAGGTTATTCTGAAAGAAAAGCAAATGAACTGTACTGCAGCTGGAGAAGTCAATGTGAATACAGCTGTGCTCCCAGAGGCTGGAGCACTTTTCATAATATTCACAAAAACTGAAGCCTACAATTCAATTCCCAGTTACCACAACTGAAGCTCAGGTCTACAGGAAGCAGCCACATCCCACTTTTCCCAGCCATTCTCGTACCTTCTGGAGCAGTTTCACAGAGCTCTGCAGTCTTCTCACAGCCTCTACGTGCTCATCTGGTCCATTTCTGAAAAAAACAAGGAGAGTTTGGATCCCTGCTCTGAAGGACAAAGGAAGGATTTCCTAAAGGAGCAAAACCAAATCATAAACAGCCCCAGAAGCTGCACCCTGAGGCTTATGAGGTATCTGTCAGGAGGAGGAAGAAAGATGAAATAACAGAAGTGTAAAGGGCATTACTTGAGCAGGGAGGTTAGAGCCTTCTCAGCACTGTGACTTTGTTCGATTGACTTCAGCACTCTGTTTCCCGCCAAGAAAACCAAATTGGTTTTGTTCTTTTTCCCTTTTTCTGTGCCAAGGAGTTTAATAACCTTAAAAAGAAAATCACCCCGGTTAGAAGAGCATTTTGGTTATATACACAGGTGATCAGTTCCTACCAGACTACGCCTTGTGGTGAATATTGACTCTCTGCTGGTGAAAATAAATTTATTAAAATCAACCACAAGGGCAACATACAAAAAAACCCAAGATGGTGGTACAGTGGAATTTATGAAATTCTCTAGTCACAGCCTGGACTCTGCAGGGCATCTGGATGTCTCTGCTGGGAAACAGACTCCAACCAACAACTGAAAAGGCACAAATACTTAAAAGCAGCTCTAGAGTTTTATCACCATCTCCCTGCACAGAGGATCTCTGATCCATGACAAACACTCAAAAATATCAAAGCTTTAAGCAGGGGGCACATGGCTAACACCCACCCGCAGCACCCATGCACCCTCTGCAGAGGCACTGGCAGCACAGGGATGTCATTGCTGCACACAGGTCTGAGTTCTGCTACAAGAAAACAAAAGACCCTGAGGCTGCCAGGCCATGTGTGGCCTTGCTGGGCTCCCACAGCCCTTTCCAAGGGGTACAGTCTTGAGCAGCCTCTGGATCCCAGGTCTCTTGCTGTGCTCTGTGTGGAGTGTGGCTCCTGGATGCAGCTTGGCTGCAACCACCCACCTGCAGGTCACTCAGGTTGGAGACATGAGTCCCACAGCACATGTTGGAGTCAATGCCTTCAATGTCCACAACGCGCACTGGCCCCACGTGGTCGTCGGGCAGCCCCCGGCTCCTCACCTGGCAGAGGAGGACAGTGACAAACAAGGTGACATCCATGCTCAGTTATTCTGGTCCCACAAATCTTATCAGTTCTCTCCCACTACTCACTGTTTCAATTTCAGGGTCATCTGCTGCCAGTTCCCTCACTGTGACAGGGACCCTGTCCCGGATTTTCTCGTTCACACTCTGTTCCAGGGCCTTGACCTGCTCTGCTGTCATCGAGGGGGTGTCCAGCTCAATGAGGCTCCGCTGCCGGCCCAGCTCCCTGCACCGAGGAAGAACATCAGCTGCTGTAGCTCAGAAGTCCCTCTGTGCAGCACCAGCATCCCACTGCTGGGCATGTGGGGACTGAAACAAACTTCCCTCTTCTCCCGGTTATGTTCAGAGCAAACCAAGTGCAAACCAAACACTTGAGGAAGACAAGACAGAGCAAACCCTTTGTACAGCTTCTCTCTAGGTCAGTCACCTCTCCCAGGACCTCTGAGCTTGAGTGAAATGTCCAAACTGCTTTTGGTGTGTCGATGTTCAGGCTCTGTGCAGCCCAGCATGCTGTGACATGTCAAACTAGTTAATACAGGAACCTTCATCCTGCTCACCATGAAGTTGTCTTGAATCCAAACATCCGTTCTGCAATGGCAGTGATGAGATGCTGTCCTGGAAGAGACAGGCAAGCACCAGCTCTGAGTGCCACTGGTATTCTCAGTCAGGCTGTGTAAGCCCCACGGACATTCCCCACAACAGCAAGAGCTGTGAGGCTCCTGCCAGTGCTCAGGGGCAGTGGAGACAGCCCTGGCCTCACGGGCTGAACCTTTCCTTCCAAAGCTGTTTTCAGTGGGTTTGTTCACAGGCCAAGGAGAGCTTGCAGCGGGGCACTTGCTGTCCCAAGTGGTGCCAGGGACAGGCCGTGCACGCAGAGCCGTTGGGCACGGTGGACACTGACCGACCCCCGGTAAGGGTAAGCGGGGTGTTCCGGGGCGCCCCCCGGGACTGGCACGGACCTGAATGCTGCTGCATGTGGTCGAAGCGGCGCTCCCAGTCCAGCGACAGCAGCACCTCCACGCCGGGTTCGAGCGCGGCCGGCACGAAGTGCACGGCCTCGGGGCCCCGCCGGGTCACGCGCAGCACCGGCACGTCCCCGATGAGGCCGCGATCGTCAGGCTGCGGACACGGGGCGTCAGTGCCGCCGGCCCTGGCCCGGCCCCCGCCCTGCCCCGCCCGGTCTGGCCCGTACCTGCCCGCCGCCCTCGGGGAAAAGGATGGTGTCCTCCAGCACCACCTGGAACCCGCGCACCGGCTCCCCGCCGCCCTCGGGCCGCAGCTCCGCCGCCCGGCACGACACCACCCTGGTGGCGAACTGCGACAGAGATGGCGGCACAGTAAGGGCCAGCCCGCGCCTGCCCCGCGCCCCGCGCCCCGCGCCGGTACCTGCCGGGCCCAGCTGTCCCGCTGGCACCGGAACACCATGGCGACAACACGGCCGCGCAGGGAGACACGGCACGGGCGCCGCGGGCGTGGCCTGCAGGATGACGCGGGCGGGCTCCCGGTGCGGAGGGGCGGCCCCGGTTTGGGGATGGACGGATCCCGTTTGCGGAGGGGTGGCTCCCGTTTGGGGACGGACGGCTCCGGTTTGGGGAGGGAGGCATCCCCTTCGGGGAGGGACGGCTCCGATTTGCGGACAGACGGATCCCGAGCGCACAGCAGACGGCCGCGGCAGTACACACGTTTATTGGCCTATGCCCCACGCGGTAACCGGGCACGGGAGACCGCACCGCCTCGGCCACCCAGGGTCGGGTGCGCTGCCCGCGGCGGGGCACCAGCTGAGGCAGCTCCGCTGCTTCGGAGGACCCTGCGCGCTGCCCGTCGGTCGGTGCGTGTTACCGGCACGCCGGGAGGCCTCCTGCAACCGCAGCATCCCCGGGGACCCGGGCTTCAGTCGTCCTGTAGGAGCAGGGGAAAGTGCCAGGGACCGGGCCAGCCCTCCACCGGCCGGCAGCCCCGGGGAGCACGTCGATGCTGTCTCCGGGACGGCCTGACCGAGGGGAGCAGCAGGAGCTGCTGCCGCTATCCCGGAGCTGGGGAGGGCAAAGGCCTGGCTCTGCTCAGCAGAGTGGTGGGAAGCAGCTGGCAGGTGGTACTTACATCCAGGTCATCCATGGCTGGAGGGGGGCCTTTGTCTGTCACCTTCTCCAGCATCTGGATGGGAAACAAATGGCTGGAACCCCAAATGCCTGGCCTCCCCACCATCCCAAGTATCCACCTGATGTGCCTGGGGACCCTAAAGCCAGCAGCCCAGCTCACCTCAGCATACTGCTCCACCATGGCCCTTTCCACCTCCTCATCCCCTTCCCAGTCTCGCCAGTTGTCAAAGTCCACGGAGAGCCAGGCTGGCTGTGGGCACAGAGAGCATCTTCTGAGGAGGGGAGCAGCACAGTAGGGACCCACAGCCCAGGGACTGCTCCTGCACAGGTGAAGGGCCTGGGGAGGATCAGGAAGTAGGGGTGTCCCTTTGCTTGACCCTGCCTGTGCTGCATCCTTCTTGAACAGCAGATATTTATGGACTAGTGGTGATTGTCAGGTTGAGTTTTTTGGGAGCTCTGTCTTGGGGCCCTTTGTGTCTGTCCTGGGGCCAGGTTGGTCCCTGGGAGCCACAAGGTACTGTGTGGTGACAGCACACATGCTGAGCTGGTCCTGGCTGCCAGACACCACACACACCTTGATGTTCTCCTTAGTGATGCGTGGCCAGGCCACTTTCTCCTTCCACTTCCTCATAAAGCACGTAATAGAGCGGTCAGAGCGCTTCTCCCGTGAGTCCTGCCAAGAGATCAGGGGTGCCTCACTCCAGTGTCTGCCACACTCCTCTGTGCAGACCTGGAGACAGTTATAAAGCTCAGCCCTGTGCAGAACCATGGAGACAAGTTGTTTCTGGTTCATGGCAGCACTCCAAGTACCAGGCCTGGGCAAAGTCAGGGCTCTCAGGTTTGTGCTCACCTGAAGCTCTCAGGGAACAGGCAGCATTCAACACTAAGCAGCGCTGCTCATGACTGCACAGGCTGGCTCTGACTCTGAGCCTGATAGAGGCTGTCGGAGAGCAGTTTGTTGGGGGGATGCCTCACCTTAGAGTTGATTCTGGCATACAGGTTGATCTCGTTGTAGAACTCCACACCGTCTGCATTTTTGCAACTGCCAAAACACGATAGCAGCCGGGCTTAGGAGATGGTTGAGGCCATGCATGCCCTGCTCTCACAGAACCATCCCAGTTCAGGGCCATGTCACCAGTCAGCAGGGCAGGGGCAGTTCACCTGAACACCAGCCGCTGGTCCTCTATGGTAACTTTCACGTCCCTGCTGTCCTCGACGCAGAACTCCAGGTACACGTACCGCGGGCGATCGTACCACAGCGTCTTTGCAGGTTGCCTTAGGGAAAAGCGGACCAGCCAGTATCACCGGGGGCATTCCCGCGGTGCCAGCTCTGCTCCACCTCCGGGGCCGCTCCGCCACCCCCGTGCCCAGCCCCGGGGCTGCCCGAGGGAGCCGGGCGGGTGCCGGGCGGTATGTGGTGGGCGAGCAGCGCTCTCCTGTCCCGCCCCGCACGCCCCTCGCCCGGTAGCCGGCTTGGCCCGTCCGGCCCGTGCCCGCTCCCCTCTGCCGGTACCGTTCCCTGCTGTCCCCGGGATGGTGCCTCGGCTGGGACCTGGCGCCGTGAAGGGGCGTTGGGCGCTGCCCGTCCCGTCCGACCGCGCTCACCTCGCCATTGCGGTGCCGACCCCGCCCCGAGCTATTTCGGGCCGGGGCCGAGGCTGCCGGCCGGGCCGGGAGGGCGGGCCGGCAGGGGC
>VWZD01008101.1:51653-74976 GCA_013396695.1 Sakesphorus luctuosus
CCATGGAGGCGGAGGGCGGCGCGTCGGGCCCCGGCGAGCGCTGGGCGCCGGTAGGCGCCGTGTCGGCGGAGGAGGAAGAGGAGGAGGAGGAGGAGGACGACGACGACGACGACGACGAGGTGGCGGCGGGTGGCGGGTCGCCGCAGTCGGTGGCGCGGCTGCAGGCCGAGCGGCGCCGGCTGCACGGGGCGCTGCTGGCGCTCGCCTCGCACTTCGCACAGGTGCAGTTCCGGCTCCGGCAGGTGGCCCGGGCGGGCCCGGCCGAGCAGCAGCGCCTGCTCCGCGACCTCGAGGACTTCGCTTTCCGCGGCTGCCCCGCGCCGCTGCCCCACGGGCTCGGCGCCGCCTCGGTGAGTGCCCGCGGCCGGGCAGAGCGGGGCCTTGCTGGGCACGGAGAGCGCCGACGCCCCGGGCACCGGCATCCCCTGGCTCCTGCTGCCTGCTACGGGCTCCGTATGTGCGCCTGTCCTGTTAGCGCAGCCGGCGGGGGCTCAGCGGCGCTTCTGCCCGCGACACCGGGGTTTCCACAGGGCTCGGTGCCAGACACACTCGGGGCCCTGCGGACACGGAGCTGGCTCGCAGGGACGTGCCCCAGAGCCCTGAGCGGTGTGTCACCGCTCCACTCCCAGGTACAGCACAGGTGACTCAGAGGAGCTGTGATATGCACACACTATTTGGCCACTTTCTTCCTGGATCCCAGCCTTGTGGGATTAGGTGTGGGTGCAGGAGGTCTGTAGAAGTGCTTCCCTTCTCCCTTCAGATGAGGTGATGTGGCTGGCACTTTTCCTTGGTGCTCAGGCACATTTCTCTCTCAGACTGGTTTGCAGTGCTTATTAATGAAGTGCATGAACTGCAGGAAACACTCATGTCATGATGCTGTTTTCTAGGGCTTGGCTATGACAATAAGTCTTCAATTTTATTTACTGGTAACTTTTTTCAGGGTGAGCAAGAGAAGCAGGAGCAGATTGAGGTCCAGAAAGAGAAGCAAAGGGAGCTGATCCTGCAGCTCAAGACACAGCTGGATGACCTGGAGACCTTTGCTTACCAAGAGGGCAGCTATGATTCTCTGCCACAGTCTGTGGTTATGGAAAGGCAACAGGTAAGGCTCAAAAATCCTCCTGCTGTATTCCTAGCTCTTGTGAACCTCTTACAAACTGTAGGTGCTCATCAGTGTGTACTTCTTGCCAGAAGCTGCAACAGAGTGTTGGCAGTTTGTCAATATGTGTGAAGCTGTCCCATATCTTTTGCAATTATTTCTGTGCAGCAAAGGGGTCCTGCTTCCAAGGGAATGCCTGGGAAAGGAGTATATGAAGCTCCTGGGCTGCGGTGCCACACTGTGAAATCATGCTGCTCACTTGTGTTTTGCAGATGATTATAAATGAGTTGATAAAGAAGCTGGACATGGACTTGAGTGAAGATATTGCAACTCTCTCTCCAGAGGAACTGCGGCAGAGGGTGGATGCTGCCATAGCACAGATTGTAAATCCAGCCAGAGTGAAGGAGCAGCTGGTGGAACAACTGAAGACCCAGATAAGGGACCTCGAAATGTTCATCAACTTCATTCAGGGTCAGTGATGAGTTTTTGGATGAGCAGACTGAATTGCTTTGTAATTCCTTGACATAGTCATGAGGAGGGAGGTCACAGATGTCAGGTATGCAGGAGCAGCTTCTGGGTCACAGGAAAGTATAAATCTCTCTAAACTGATGGTGAGAAAAAGAATAGAGTGACAAAAGAGTTCCAGAGAGGTCTGGGGAATGTTGACCTTCATACTTGGTAAATGCAGCTGAAATTCACAAATGTGAAATAATAGTGTGAAATCCTTGTTGTAGATGAAGTTGGAAGCCCTGGTAAGGCAGAAGATGGACACTGTGACTGCAGGGGCTCCTCCAAACCCAGCACTCGGCCTTCTGCAAACAGAGGTGGGCACCACTGGGCTCAGCACTGCCAGCACATCTCCAGCTGTCCCTTCGTGAAGCTTTGACAGGCACAAATCAGTCATGCTCTGCTTTTTCCTGGCAGTTGGTTTCTGTACTTCCCCAGTCCCACTGCTGAAGGCATGTGTCCAGTTCTTTTCCCTCCCTCCGTGTGATCCTCAGAGTAGTCACAGAGCCTGAACATGTGGCAAAGAGCACGGGATTTGTCCTTGGCAGGGGTCGGGAAGAGAAGGGACTGCTGATAGTACAAAACACTGACAGACCAAGCAACCCTGTCTGACACACAGTAATTTGTGCTCTTTATGCTCTGAACTCTGTGAGCAGGTATTGTGAGCTGGGGGGATCCAGTGTGTTTTAGAGTCTGAGGCTTCCCTGCTTATGCCATGAACTCAGTGGCACTACAATAGTGTAGCGTGAGGCATCTGCTGCTACTCAGAATGTGGGCCTGATGGAATTTGCAGACATTTGCACTCCCTTCGTGTGTATGAACAAGTGCTGTTGACTCCCTAACAAGAGTATGTTTTTCTCTTTTCTAACCTGGGCAGTGAACCCAGAAGATGCCAAAAGAATGCGAGAGACAGGCCTGCAGCTGATGCGCCGCATGCTGGCTGTGCTGCAGATCTTCGCTGTCAGCCAGTTCGGTTGTGCCACGGGTCAGATCCCTCACACGTTGTGGCAGAAGGACCAAGACAACAAGGACTTCTTCCCTTTAATTAAGAAGCTGGAGCTGTCAGTGGAGCGGGTGAGGCAGCTCGCCCTGGAACAGCAGCAGGCAGAGCATGGTTTCTGCTCCTCTGAGCTGCAGGACATTCCCCTGGGAGGCAGAGATGAGCTGACTCTGGCTGTGCGCAGGGAGCTGACGGTCGCTCTGCGGGACCTGTTGGCTCATGGGCTCTCTGCCTCTTCCCCTGGCATGAGCCTGGTGTTGGCTCCCATTGCGTGCTTGATTCCTGCGCTCACCCCTTCGCCACGGATGATGCATCCCTGGGAACTCTTTGTCAAGTATTACAACACTAAGAACGGACAAGCCTTTGTGGAATCCCCAGCTCGCAAGCTGTCCCAGTCCTTTGCCTTGCCTGTGACAGGAGCAGTGGCTGCAACGCCCAAGCAGAGCCTGCTGGCTGCCATCCACACCGTGCTGACGGAGCACGGCCCCTTCAAGCGTAGCGCAGACTCAGAGCTGAAGGCGCTGGTGTGCCTGGCACTGAACGAGCAGCGCTTGGTCTCCTGGCTCAACCTCATCTGCAAGTCTGGAGCTCTGGTGCAGTCCCACTACCAGCCCTGGAGCTACATGGCCAGCACGGGTTTTGAGAGTGCACTCACCCTCCTCAGCCGCCTGAGCAACTTGAAGTTCAACCTCCCTGTTGATCTGGCTGTCCGGCAGCTGAAAAACATCAAAGATGCTTTTTGATCTGTTTTTATTGTAGATCATTCATTTTCCACAAGTAGGCAGCTGTTGGGCTCAAGAAGCCTGGCTTTTGTAAGACCCAAGTTTGTCTGTTTGATATTTGCTTTTAGGGAAATTTTAGAGTGTCATGATGTTGGAGTGTGCATTGTCTGAGGCTGCCCCTGCAGAGCTGCTGGAGGCAGCACCTCCCTGCCCTGGCCCTGCTGCTTCTGAGGCCAAACTGCCTTGCCCATGTGCCCGTGAGTGTTTGGGGGAGGGGGCAGAGGGCTGCCCACCGGGCCTGCAGGTGGGGGAGGCCCTTGGGATGTGCAGCTGAGCTCCTCTGTGGTTATTCCTCAGTCTGTGCCCTCTCCTCAGGGGAGGAGCAAGGCTGGCAGGTGTTGAGGCACCTCGGGGCCTGCCCGGTCACACCGGACCTGCCCTCCCCACAGTGGGTGTAGAAGGCACGGGCAGATCCGCAGGTGCCCTGAGGCTCCTCCAGCAGCTCCGCAGGTCGCGTCTCCGGGATGCTTGTCCAGTGGTCCGAGCAAATTGTTCCAGGCTTTTGTGCAAGGGCCAGCACGGCGCCGTGTCCCGCGGGGTGTATTAAATACCGCTGTAGTATGTGTGGACCGAGCCCAACACCGTGCCGTGTGCTGTGTCCGTTACCGGCTCCGTCCCGCGGCCCTCGCCGTGCTCGGGGAGGGGCGGGGACCGGGGGGGAACACCGGGGAGGGAATACCAGGGAGGGAAGACCGGGTCCTGCCGTACTCCGTGTCGGCAGCCGCTCCCGGTGTCGCGCCGGAAGTGACGCGCGATCGTGCGGTGAAAGGTTGGCGCGCGACCACCGCTTCCTTTTCCGGCCTGGGCGCCATCGCGGCGGAGCGTCAGTGAGTGGGAACGGGCGCGGGATCCGCCGCCATCCGCGGGTGAGGCGGCGCCGGCGCGGCCTGACTGCCGGTTGCGGTCTCTGCAGAGATGGGGAAGTTCATGAAGCCGGGGAAGGTGGTGTTGGTGCTGGCCGGGCGCTACTCGGGGCGGAAGGCCGTCATCGTGAAGGTGAGCGTGGGGCTGTCCCGGTGGGGCCGCCCCGGGCGGGATTCGGGGGGAGGCACAGGCGGGGTCCGTGCGCTGCCATCGCCGCTGCGGCCCGTGTGTTTCAGAACATCGACGATGGCACCTCGGACCGGCCGTACAGTCACGCCTTGGTGGCCGGCATCGACCGCTACCCGCGCAAGGTGACGGCCGCCATGGGCAAGAAGAAGATCGCGAAGAGATCCAAGATCAAGTCCTTCGTGAAGGTTTACAACTACAACCACCTGATGCCCACCCGGTGAGTGCGGCCCCGGCAGTGCTGCCGGCGGGGCGGGAGGAGTCTCGGCTGCCTCTGGGGAGCGTGGTTCTCGTGTGCTGTCGCGAACACCGAGAGGCACTGGGGCTGTTAATGTCGTGACTGAGTGAACGTGAGGCTCGGGCTCTGCAAAAACAGGGAGTTGGTGGTTTGAGGCTGAGGGGAAATACTAACTTTTGGAGTGAGGCAGTTCTTAATTCAGCCACCCTGCCCTTCCCCCTGCTCAGGAGTGTCGGCAGATGGGGTTTGAAACGTGTGTGAGGGTCTGGGGCTGGCAGAGCTGTGCGTCCCTCGGGAAGCATATGGTTGGTTTGTTTATAGGCCGAACTGGGGTCCGTTAGTGGTTTGATGGTTCCTGAACGGAGGAGGCTTTAAGAGCTGTCGCCCCTTGGCCTGGCACAAGTCGGGGACCGGTCCTGGCTCCCTGCTCGGTTTTCAGCCCTGTGCCAGGTCCTGTGGCCCTTTCCAACCATGCTGTTCTCTTGCCCAGGTATTCTGTGGATATTCCCCTGGACAAAACAGTGGTCAATAAGGATGTGTTCAGGGACCCTGCTCTGAAACGGAAAGCCAGACGCGAAGCCAAGGTGAAATTTGAGGAAAGGTGAGTTGGGAGCTCATCTCTCTTCAGTGCTGTTGGTGCTCATCCCCAGGGCCAGGACTTGGTGTGGCTGTGCCAGAGCCCCCAAGTTCCCAGGCTGGCATTTCTGCCCCAGCTTCCTGGCATGCACGTTTGGAGAGCGTGTTCCTTCTCACTTGTTTGTGTGTGCTGGTGTGAGCAGGGCCTTTCAGGTGCCAGTGGATGCTCTGGCATCCTGCTGCAAGTTTGTCCATTCCATTTCTGTTGCTGGACTGAGTGGGCTGGGGCAGTGCTTGTGCTTTGCCCGGGAATGCCTGGGTTACCAGTCCTTCTTTTTGTTTTTCTGTTCAAAACCTCCTTCAGAGGAAGGAGCTGTGTGGCCTCAGTGGGCCCCAGCGTGTCTGAGGCAGCCTCTGTGCTGTTCTCTGAGGCAGCTCCTGGTGACACCTGGTGCCCAGTGGGATGGCCATGTCTGGTGCTGCTGTCCTGAGGGTGGAGGCCCCACAGTGTGGGTGTCCTTCAGGAGAGAGATGGAAGCTGGCACTTGCTTCCCTTGGACTTTCAGTATTTAAAGCAGATCTAGTTGCAGCCCAGGCTGGAGCAACCAGGTGAATTGTCTCTTAGTAAGCTGATTTTGCTGCCTGTTGTCTGTCTGGGACATCTCAGGTATAGCTTTGGGACTGTTACTTTCTGGTACAGAGTCTTCTCTAACCTTTGTGTTCTCTTTCAGGTACAAAACCGGCAAGAACAAGTGGTTCTTCCAGAAGCTGCGATTCTAGGGCTGTAAGAAGGTGGCATCAATAAACGTTTATTAAAACCCATGTTGTTTTGTTACTTAAAAGACAAGCAGTGGTCTTTGTGGTGTGGTTGTGATTGCTCTTTGTCTGTAAGAGCTGGAAAGCCATGGCTGGCTAGGTGAGCCAGGGCCGCAGGTGTGGTGAGCCTTTGTGTGGCCTGAGCCCTGGGTGGAGGTGTCACCTCTGGGACTGCCCTGGGCCCCTCCTGCCCCGGGGCTGCTCTCCCCTCTCCTGCAGCTGTGAGCTGATGTTCCTGCCACGCTGGAAATCCCTTATTCCCAAAACTGCAGTGATCCCTGTGAGAGAAAATGGGTGGAAGAGGGAAGATAAATGGGTGATTCCAGGTGTGTGCTGAGTGCAGGGTTGTTCATGCAGTGACCGACCTGTGGGTGTTACGATTTTTGGTTCCTGAAGGCGGCAGTGCTGGCTGTGGCCACCCAGGGGGAGCAGGGGCTGGCTCCGTGTGTTAAACCCAAGAGGGGGGCCAGAAAGAAGCTATTGTATGTATTTAATTAGGTGTTTGCTTCCTGGTCGATTCCGCGTAGGGCTGTTGCGTGCCGAGGGGAGGCGAGTTCCGCGGGGCGAGCTGGGGGCAGGTGGGATTGGGATCGATGGGGTTTCGGACCGGGGCGGGGCCGCGGAAGCGAAAGCGAAAGCGGGAGCAGGCACGGGGCCCGAGGCAGCGGAGACCGGCCAGGGAACGTTCCGCGGGGCTCCGGTGGTGCCGCCGCCAGCGCCGCGGGGATGGACTCGGAGGAGGTGAGGAGAACTGAGCCGCGGGGTCCTGCGCGCCGGGGGCCGCAGCGCGGCTCAGACCCCTTCGTCCCCCTTAGGACTCCTTCGTCCGGCTGCCCTGCCCCGACGGCTCGCAGAACGACGGCCGGGAGAGCCTTGAGCAGCTCCGGCAGGAGATCGATCAGTTCAAGGTGCGTCCGGGAGGGGATTAATCAGGTGAATCCCAACGGGCCGGGATCACCCCGGGATCTGCCCAGTCGGCCCCGGCCACGAGCTCGAGTGTCTTTTCTCAGACTATGAGCCAAAGGCAGCGGAGAGGGCTGATCTCATGGCGAAGAGAGCCTGTTCCGGGTTCGGGGCTCATTCCCAAAGGAGCAGCCCGTGCTGGGGTTCCGTAGCCAACTGGGTGGCACAATGTCTGTAGGGTCTCACTGTCTGATGGTGCTTCTCACAGGAGCTTCACAGTGTTCTGGAGCAAGACTGTGAGAAGCTACAAGTGGCCAAGGAGGCTGCAAAGCAAAGAACACGAGAGCTGAGGCAAGAGGGAGAACTTATTCTTAAAAATATTGAGCAACAATTGTCTTTAAATAGAGATGAAGAGAAAGCCCTCCAGGTTGGTATTCAGAGGATGTGTGGCTTGGAAAGGTGCTGGGGGTGGAGGGGCTGCATCATGCAGCTCACTGCTCTGAAATCATTTTGCTCGGGGTCTGGTGGAGGTTTCATAGGAAACGAGCCTGTGGCAGGAAGTGAGGCAGTGCAGTGGTGGTGAAGGGAGGGCTGTCCTCAAAGGCAAGGAGCCAGGGCAGGGCTGCAGACAGTCAAGAGCAGGAGAATGGTGTGGGTGAAGCCATGTCCAAGAATAGTGCTGTGCTCAGAACAGTGTGCTGTAGCCCCTCGTGTCCTGGTGTTCCCTTACTACCCCTTCTTTCCTTGCTTCCAGAATGACGTTTTTGTAGCACAGGAGAAGAACAACAAACTGAAGCAGGAGAAACAGGTCCTGAAAAATAAACTGGAAGAATCGGAGAGGGCGCTCCAGAGTGATCCTGTGATGGTAATAGAGCATGTATGGGTGCTCAGGTTTTTGGCGAGAGTGCACACCTAGCTGGAGAGGCTGCAGGCAAATGCAGCTGGGCATTGTGTGATGATTGGCACAGCTTCTGCTAGCAGGTGGCTCCTCTGCCAGGGCCAGGAGCTCCAGTCATGGCTTTGGGACTTCAGGCACAGCCACACCCGAGGAGAGTCTGCTGAGACTCTCCAGCTGTTTATTTTGAGCCATGAGCTTGTTTCTAGCTTGTGGATTGGCAGGGACATGCCTTGTGCAGGGTCCAGTCTCCTCCAGGTGCTGTCTGTACTTGAACCTAGATGCCATCTGCCTTGCCGGAAAAGAAAATGATGTTTAAGGGACTTGTAGCAAACAAGGAGGACATGAACAAACTGATGCTTACCCCATGGATCCAGTACCCTCTGCCAGGGGGCTCGGCTCTCATCACCTTTGAGAAGGCAGAGGGTAGGTGTGAGAACACTGCCCTGGCCAGGTGTCCTGCTCGATCACTTTCGGGTCTGCCCTATGTCCCCTCCTTGTGCCAGGGCTCAGTGCTGCCTGACTTGCCTGTGTTGTGTGGGGCTCCTCCCCAAAGCATTCCCCACTCCGCGTCCTGTCTCACAGAGCGCTGGGAGTCGGCAGTCACTGTCCTGTGCTGGGGGCTCTTCCTGCTCTGTCCTGTCCCACAGGGCGCTGGGAATGGGCAGTCACTGCCCTTTGCTGGAGCCTCTCCCTGCTTGCAGTGGCCCAGAGGATCATAGAGATGAAGGAGCACATGGTGGAGCTGAGCTGTGGGGAAGAACTGGAGGAGCTTGACCAGTGCAAGATGCGGGTGCAGGCAGCACCCGTGGAGATACTGCTGCCTTCTGCCCTGGAGGTAGGGCCCAAGGAGCTGCTGGTCCCCACGCCACAGGGCTGCCTTGGGCATGCTGCTCCTCCTTACCTGAGCCTGCCTCTGCCAGGGCACTGCCATCACCAGGGCACTGCCACCACCAGGGCACTGGTACCAGCCCCAGTCAGTGCTGCTCCTTTGATCTCTGGGGTCTGTCCTGCCCTAGCACTGACTAGTCTGTGTCACCCACAGATCAGGCTGACTCAGAGCAGCCGGAGCATCCTTGTGTCTGACCTGCCCAGCCTGGGCATCCCTGAGGAGACACTGCTGGACAAGCTGGAGCTCTTCTTCAGCAAGACGAAGAACGGGGGCAGCGAGGTGGAGAGCAGGGAGTTCTGTGTCGGCTCTGGCCAAATAGTGCTGACCTTCACACGGGATGGAGGTGTGTGAGGTTTGCTGAGCTTGGGCAGCTGGCAAGGGTGGAGTGCCCTGGCCTGCTCTGGAGGGAAATGGGTCTTCTCCTGAGGGCAGATGTATTTGTGTGTAGAGAACAGGGAAGGCACGGAGAGCCCAGGCTATCGTGCCTCCCCTGAGACTGTGCTGGCACAGGTGAGCTGGACAATGAGTTGGGTGGTGTTGGTCTTGGTGCCTGTGCCAGGGACACAACCTCCCCTGGGCCTCCCCTGGGGCATGGGCAGCTCAGGGCTTTCCTCTCTGTTCTCAGTGGCAGGACCGCTAATTGAGAGAGGACACATCCAGGTGCTTATTGAGAGAGGAAAATACAAAGTCAAAATATCACCATGCATGATTGGAAACATCATTAACGTGCAGGTAAGGGCAAGAACCCTTTGCCATCAGCACCTGCCAGCCTGGGCTGAGGCACCAGAGGTGGGGGGCTCCTGAAGCCGCTCTCCCTGGGCCGCCATCAGCTCAGCCCTGGCTCTGCCCAGCTCCAGCCCTCCCGCTGCTCCAAGACTGTCCTGCTCTCTGGCATTCCCGATGTGCTGAGTGAGGAGTCCATGAGAGACACCCTGGAGATCCACTTCCAGAAGGCCAGCCACGGCGGCGGGGAGGTGGACGCGCTCGCCTACGTTCCAGCGGGGCAGACGGGGCTGGCCGTGTTTGTGGAGGACACGGGCTAGTCCTGGCCAGCCAGCCCCGTGTCCGCCCGAGGCCGCGAGTTCCGTGCGGCCCTTGGCCCCCGGGCATAGCGGGAATTAAAGCATCTGTCCGGAGCACCGTGTCTGTCGTGCAGGGGCTGCATGAAAGAGCCGTGGGAGAGGCCGGTCCCTTCCCGAGGTGGAGGGGTCGGGGCCGGGCCCCGCGGGCTCCGTGAGGCCGGGACGGGGCGGGGCAGGGCAGGGCGGCCTCCCTTTCGCTTTCGTTTCCCCGCGGTGGCGGGGCCGGCACCGGCCGGGCAGGGGCGGCGGAGCCGCGGTGGGACGGGGCGGGCGAGGGCCAAGGCGGAGGAGCCGCGGTGGGACGGGGCGGGCGAGGGCCCAGGCGGAGGAGCCGCGGCCGGGGCTCCCGGAGGTTCCGCGGGGTCGGGGCGGGCGCGGCCGCTCCCTCGGGCATGGCGGGCCGCACGGTGCGGGTGCGGGGCCTCCCCGCCGAGCTGCCTCCCGACAGGGTGGCCGACAAGCTGACCATCCACTTCATGCGCTTCCGCAACGGCGGCGGGGACATCGCCGAGGTCCGGGTGCTGCCCGGGCCCCCGCCCTGCGCTCTCATCACCTTCGAGGCGCCGGAAGGTACCGGCTCGGGGCCCCTGGGGGTCTGTCCCGCTGTCCCCTGTCCCGCCTGTGCCAGCCCCGCTGTCCCGCTGCTGCCCTTCGGCCAGGCTGACGCAGGTTTGGGTGGCTTTTCCCACCAGTGGCCCAGCGGATCCTGAAGCTGAAGGACCACATGCTGATTATTGGAGGAAGGCGGTACCCACTGGAGGTGACCTCGCACGCTGCGGAGCTGAGCCCCGATGAGGTACGAGAGGCCATGCGAGCCTCATCTGCTCCCACAGAGGCTCTGTGCCTGGCAGACAGCTCGGGAATGGAGACCTCGCGCTTTTCTTTCATCTTAATTACAGTTAAATCCATTTTTATTCAGATGAGGATTTTATAGAATTTTTTTCTGTGCTGATAGCAGAGGCAGGCTGTGCACTTGGTCATGTGGTATTTGTGCTTGTCAAAGGCAGAATAGTCAGGCTGAAGGGAGGGGACACTTTTCCTCAGCCCATCTGGTGCCACAAGGGGATTCTGTTAATCGCTCTGCTGTGTCATCAGCTGGACATGCACAGTGTATTGTTCCTCTCTCCTCCTCAGGAAGGCTTAGGATACAGACATGCTGATGTCTAGGAGTTAGTGGAGAGTTCCTGCCTCTTCCTCCAGTTTCAAGAGACTGTGGCAGTAGCCATGTCTCATGTTTTCATATCTGAGCCCCAAAAACAAGGGCATGGGAATTAGCCTGGCCTTGCAGACCTTTCTGCAAGCCTGTGGTGCTAGAACTGCTTGAAGATCTGCAGAGGAAGCTCTGCAAGGGCAAGTGGGCAACTGCATTTCAGAAGCGATAGTGGATTTCTTGGGCTTGGGCTGTTTGTAACGCTCTCAGCCATGTCTCTGTGTGACTTCCCCTTCGCATTCTTGTTTGCAGAAGGCTTTTAACAAGTGCATAAGGTTGAGGAGTTGCTTGGTCTGGGTCTTTTTGTCCTGCCTGTGTCAGGCTCCATCTCTATGGAAGGCAGGATGCTGAGACAAAGAGGTGGATGACTGGGCATCTCTTCTGTCATAATAATACAGGGGCGAGGTGCATTTGCGTTCTCCTGGGCCTTGGAGGGGCGTTGTTTTGGTCCTTGCTCTCTCCCTTGCTGTCTACTTGCAGATCTTCATACGTGCGTGCATGATAATTGACTGTGGCAAACTTCCCACTGGCAAAACCCTCCTGAGGGACTTGCACAAAGGCTACAACAACGTGCAGTTCAACTTTGACTCCAAGAACACACACTGCATAGTCCGGGGCCCATTCACTGAGCTGCAGGCCTTCAGCAGAGACTTGCTGGGCAGCCTGAACCTCAGGAACCAAGGCACTAGGGAGATCTTCCTGCCAGGTTCCAGCCATGGACCCAAAGAGATGGGAATGCACAATCGCCAGCAAGTGCCTAACTCCACTGAGTCAGCAGAAGAGACAGCAAAGTTGCCAAACTGGGACCAGGTGTGTGAAATGACACCTAAAGTCCCACCACCTCGAGGCCCAGTGGATGGGGAAGCCATAGAACAGCTGGAGGACTTTTCTCTAGTGATGGACTTGGACATTTACTTGTACATGCAGAGGTTCTGTGCTGCTGCATACCAAGGTGTGCTGCGCCAGCATCATGTGGATGTGGTGGATGTTAGCAGTGATGACATTGCCATATTGTACCTCCAACCATCTGCAGGACTGCCTGGGGACATTGAGGCCTTGAGACAGGCCCGCCTGGCCCTGCAGCAGCTCTACCAGCAGCTGGAGGTGAGCCTGCGCAAGGAGAAGATCGCCAAGGGAGCGCTGGGAATGGACAGCCAGGTACTGGCTCTGACAGATGAGCTGCGGAAGCTGTATCCCCAGTTGCTCTGCCATGAGGATGTGAAGCAGCTGTATCTTATTGGAAACCTCGCTGATGTGTCCCAGGCCAAGCAGTACTTCCAGGATTCCATCACCAGGAGAGGTGCTGCACATAAGGCTGACATGCTAAGTAGCAATCAGCTCTCAGACCCTGCAACTTCTGGCACCACAGAGGCTGTGCTACATCTGCCCACAGTGCCTGTGGACTCCTCAGCAACCAGGCTTAGCTCAGCCAGCCCAGAGGTGAAAGGTGAGCTTAAGCTAGCAGCCAACTTCAGCTCCCTGAAAGCTGACAGGTCTCAGGCTTGCCAGGACATCTTGCTGAATCAGGACTTTCCACCAGTGGGACAGGTGCAGCTTTCTGGGAAACAGTTGTCAGAGACAGATGCTCCTGGTCTGGGTGACCCAACAGCAGTGACCCAGCAGTATCAGCCTCCCGTCCCTATGACAGGTGAGGTTCTGGGGTCAGCAGCAGAGCCTCAGCAGAATGATCCCACAGAATGGGACCATGTCAAAGGAGGTGCCAGGCTTCCAGGACACGAGGTGCTGTTGCCCTTTTGGAGCAAGGGAAACAGCACTTCACAGCATCCTGGGGACTCCAAAAGCTCAGGTCCCATTGGACACCATTCCCTTGCTGGCACCTCCAGCACATTTGATGTGACAAGGACCTCTTCTGCTTTAGACTGCAAACCCTCTGCATCCAGGCTTTTGCTGCGATGGTCCAACAGCTTCTCCCTGCCGAGGTCAAAGGAAAGCGACAAGCCCCAAGACAGTGGCAGCAGTAGGGTGAGTGTGGAAATGAGCCTGGACTCTCTGCAGTGGTCTTACCTGAGAGACACCTGCCACACCGTTCTTGAGGAGCTGTGCAGGGGTGGAAGGGTGCAGATCTTGGAGCACCACACTGGGGACTGCACGGTGCTGACACTACGGGCAGCAGACAGGAACAGGCTCCTCCAAGCAAAATGGAAGATGGAAGCTCTTGTGCAGAAGTGCCCTGACCTGGTGTGTCAGAGTCTGAGCTACACAGAGCTTGCTGTAGATGGTCCAGATGACAGTGCCCTGAATGAACTGTGCAGCCTTTTGCAAGGAAAATCCCTCCAGGCTGGACTCAGCAAAGACAAGGACAAGCTCTATCTTGTCTGTCCCAAGGAGATGCTGCCAGGAGTGACTGAGGCCTTCCGCATATTTTCTTCTAGGAGGCTATGTGCCCTGAAGTCTTCTTCATCCATGTCTCCAGGACCAGAGAGTACAAGCCAGCCAAGTGTCACCCAGCCAAGTAGAAGCCAGGACATGGTGCTGGATGCAGCCCTTCCCAGCACCTTGGAAGACCTCCAGATGGGCCTGCAGCACCTGAACATCAGTGATAAAGCAGACACCATAGACATGCCCAGGGCTTCCTGGGTGCCAGAGACTAAAGAAAGGAGGTCTCCCAGTCCTTGGAGGTTCCAGCAGGCAAGGGGGCAGGAGAAGGCCAATGGCTGCATAGATTCTGGGGCTAGGCGAAGAGGAAGCAGCTTTCTGAGCCCTGCTGCAGGGGGTAAGCCAAGTCCAGCTGGTCTGAAGGAGTCCAGGGAGCAGCTGAAGACAAAACTGCCTCTGAGTGAGCCTGACATCACCCAGCCAAAACAGGTTTTACCAGATAGATTCCCGTTTGCGAGAGACAAAGGCAAGAACAGAGGAGGTCACAATGCAGCGATGGGACAGCTGTGCTCCCAAGTCCCTGCAGCAGAGGGGGCTCCTCACTCCCTACCCACGTGGCTGTACAGGGCCACAGCTGCTGAGCTGCCACCAGCTGCAGCCCAACAGGCACCTACAGCAGCGCCCAGCGCCCAGGGCCCAGGGCAAGGCCCAGGGGCAGGAGCAGTGAGCAGGAGCCTGATCTCCCATCATAGCAGAGAAGAGACCCCAGCTTTGGACAGGAAAGCAGCATGATCCCTCTGGGCTGGTGTGATGTTTGCTAGAGCTCAGGGGTGACCTGCCAGGGCCCCTGCAGTCATGCCTTGTGCAGGACATGTTTTGCAGCAGACAGTGTGCAGCCAGCTTGCTGCAGCTTCTCCTCAGTTGCCTCAAGTGACAAGACCCCTGTGTCCCCATAGGTAGTCAGAAGTCTGTACATTAGCGACAGCAGCACCTCCATCCCTGCCCTGCATAGGCCTCAGTATGGATCAGCACTTCCCAGAAACTCCAGCTCCTCCTGGATGCATGTCCTGCTAGCCAGTAACACACCTTATTTCAGCTGATTTCAGGCTGAGCCCCATGCAGCTCTCAGCAGCATGACCCGAACCTGAGCAGCAGCCTGTGCCCAGTCCAGCCCCAGCTTCTGGAAGTCTCTTCCACCTCCTGCAGGCAAGTTCCAGCTCAGCTGCCGCCACAGCCAGGGCCAGATGTCATTACTGTCAGCTATTCACACCTCAGCAGACAGCCCCGTGCTTCAGCCTCTCTCCAGCACCTGCTCTGGGGCCAGCAGGTGACCTGGGGCTCTCCTGGGGAGAACATTAACAGCTTTCAGCACCCACAACAGCTGCCTCCCAGCAATCTCTAAGTGGAGAAACAAATAAACAGGATTTATTCTCACGTTCGGTAGCAGTTGTTCATGGCTTGTCTTACCCTCAGCCCAGGCACCCATTTCAGTCCCACCTGAGTATAGAGACACCCAGACACAAAGGGCAGAGCCCAGCTCAGGCCTTCACAAACAAAAATCACCACAGCTGCCCTCCAGAAGAGAGTGTTAGGAACAACAATTAACAGTTGTCTTTGAGAGCACAGGTATCTCTTCATGCTGAGAAAGCTGCACTTTATCAACTGAAGCTGCCCAGAGGCCGAGCAGAGGGCAGAGGGTTCATGCCAACAGAAACCCCAGCAGTGTACCATGGACGATTTTGTTATGCTTTTAATTACCATTTGAAACACATAAGGCATATGGCAACATTTGACAGAGGAGCATTACACTTAATCATGTAAACATCAGTGGCACACTTGCCTTCTGTCCAACTTGGTTACACGCACAAAGCAGAATACATATTTTTAAACAAAGATTTTCCTTGTGTCTGTAGGATGAGCAGCACTCATATCACATACCTGCAAATCAACACAATTCAGACAGTACAGACCAGACCATAAGTTGTAAGAGGCTCACTCAGAGTCTTATGCATTTCACATTATGCTCATATATTACTTGCCAGTCACACTCAGCCATCACAAGGGCTCAGCAGACCAGAGTCTTCAGGCAACCAGAGTGGTTTAACACCTATGATAGCACCTGTCAGTGGGCCAGGATTCTGCATCAGCTGAAGCCTGAGACCCACAGTGCTTCTTAATTGTCCCTGGTCAATCGATTCTAGTTTAATACAGGTGTCTGAAACAAAATGTACAGCCAAACTCCTTCCCACAGCACTTGGCATGAGCTACACTGCTCTGTGCAAGCAGAGGCTGCCTCTGCTTCCTTCCCTTGCTGCAGTCAGTGTACAACCAAAGTGAGCTTCAGAGAAACCAAAGAGTCAAAAATATGACAACAGCCTTGTGGTGAAGCAAAGGAGTTGCCCTTTTATCCAAGACCAGCAGCACCAGCCTGGGAGGCCACTGCAGCAATGACAGGAGAGGCACTCACACAGGCACTCCATGCTGAGCCCCCCATGGTGGGCAGGGCTGGGGACCCCTCCTGTGCTCATCAACTCCTTGCTCACAATTTTTACTTGGACTCCTCATGGCAGAAGCTTAGAGTCAGACAATCAGTGAAACAAACATTAAATTGCATTTCTGGTATCTGGAATGGCACACATGATTAAGCACAGGAATCTCCCAGTTCCTCAATAACACAACTTTGCCCTAAACAAGCAACATTGAGTGGAATGATTTTTATCCTAGTATTTGTTTTTGGTTTTTTGCTTTGGTCCTTAGTACACAAACCTGCTGGTTAACTTGATTAAGACACCTGAAGTTGTTTTACATAGGTTCTATACTTACCAGCCCATAAAAAAAAGTGAAAAACCCAAACCAAAAAACTACCACCCCCACCTAGAGCAGAGCATTGAGCAGGGGCAGTGAAGAGCAAGGTTAGATTTAATCTCACTCTTCCTGCAGAAAACACTGTTGCTACCAAGGGACACAGAACAGCCAGTGCTGAACTCCAGAAGACAGTACTGCTTGGCATTCCTGCCCCGATAAGGGCTACACAAATTTGTATGTATAAGACACGTAAGCAGATACCTGAAGAGACCTGGGAGCTGAGATTTTTCCCAGAGAGCCAAGGCTGGGGCAGTAGATAAAGCCTCACTCGAGGACTGTCAGGAGCCAAACAGGCACCCTGTGGGAGACAAGAGCTCTACAATGGGTCTTCTGGACTGGGGAGCACAGAACCACCAGGACAGCCCTAGAAAGGTTGGAACACCTGGGAAGAGTACAGCTTATTCACAGAAAGTCCACCAAACATCACCAGTGCTCACAAAATAGAGCTAGCAAGAGTCAAAAACGGGTTTTGGCAATACCTGGCCAGAATGGAAAAGGCCCCAGTGACTTCCTAGTCATGTAGCAGAAGGCACTGAGATGCTGCCTCCTGTGTGTTAAGGGGGTCTGACAGAAGCTGTGAGGCTCCCAGGCCATGCCACCCAACCCAAGGCCATCCATGTAAGGCACTGAGCATGTGCTTGGCCCAGAGTAAAGCAGGGAGAGGATGTTACTGTGAAACACACTGAAATAGTTTTCCCTTTCACCAGTGTGCAGAACCTGAAGATGTGCAGGATCGTGTGCCATTTGAGCACGCTGCTCAGTCACCAAGATGAAGCCCAGTTTCTCAGAGGAACAGGTCCAGACTTTCCATTTCAGGAACTTAGACAGTCCTTCTGTTGTCAGACCTGGTAAAGCAGCATTAGACACTGTTGGATTTAATCTAAATTAGCATGACAGGGCAGGCTGAAAGAAGTGGCAAGATTCTGGATTCAGAAAGACAAAAAGTTGTGCTTGCTAGTTCCATCAGCCCATGTTTACGAAGTTCAAGAGATGAACTGACAAGGACCTGTGAGAGGGCTCAGCACTCCTCTGAGGCTGTAGGGAACTGGGTTGTTTCAGTATTTAAAGTTAGCCAGGCCAGCCGTGCCTATGGATTTCTAAAGAAGTCTGGATTGAGCCCAAGCACCTGAACTACAGGTTGCACTGACAGACACAGCTCTGCCACTGCAGAACAGAGCAAGCTGAGGAAGAAGCCATACTACTCCTCTGCACAGGAGCCCTAGCCCTGCATGGGCTCTCTCAGGGGCCAGGGAGGCTGCACACAGGGCCCTGCACCCAGCAGGCACCCACCCTCCTTGGGCCCTGGGCCGTCCCTGGGAGCTGGTTAAGCAGGACTTTCAGCAGCAAGGTTTGCTCCTGGAGCCTGAGTTCTTCTGCAATGAACAGCTCTTCTTCATGCCCTCAGGTTTACCTTTTCAAATCCAGAATGAAGCTCAAAAGTCCCCAACACCTGTAATTCGTGACAAAGCCTCAAAGCAAGTACCAACAGCACCAGAGTTGCCCAAGGCTGCAAGCAGGGCCCAGTGGTAGGGACAGCATCACCCAGAACTCCAGGTGCTCACAGAACTGGGCTTGGGTCTCTGCACTGCTCTGTTTTCAAATGTATAGAAGAAAAGCAGAAGAGAAACAATGTCCTGCTATGGGAGGAGCACCCCAGGCAGTTCCTAAACCCTCAGTGGTGGAAAAGAGTCAAAGGGTCCCAAGAGTCAGAAATTCAGGGGAAGAAGAGTCAAGCTCTACTGCAGCACTGAACCCCAAGGTGGTGTGAGTGGACATCAAATGAGTGAGCTAGGACAGAGTAGAAAGCACACTTTAAACTGCTCCGAATGCCCAGGCCAAGAGGCTTGACACATGGCTGGGCCATTTACCATCCTGCTGTTCCCCTGGCAGCAGCTTTACCGAGTAGTCTGCCACAGGGAGAGTCAGCCCAGGCTCTCAGGCAGCTGGCCCATGGGACTGGCTCTAGTAAGTTACTTCCCAGAGTGCATACAGGGTGCACCACAAACCATTAACAGGGGCTTACTTTGTTCCCATCATGATCCAATTCAACACTGCAGCCCTTAGAAATACAAACAGAAGGGTGAAGTTTAGCCTTAGCAATATCAAATTGGAGCCCAACATAATAAAGCACAGAGCCATCATCAATTGTTCCAGTTGTTTGAGACACATTGAGTCTCTACGGTCTCTAAGAATCAGACACAGTTCAGATCTCTCTATCCAGTTTGGAAATAGAAAATGGACAAGATCAAGTTACCTAATTGAATCTTTTCTTCTGTATTCAGATACAGCCCAGCCCAGCCTGTCAGCGTATTTGCTGACTGCACAGAGAAGTGACTGCACATGAAGTGCAATATGCCATAGACTCCAAATTGCCAGGATGGCCAAGGCAAAGACAACATGAACTGTTACTATCTGACTGTGTTAGTGCCCTGCAAAAGCACAGGGGAAAGAGCATGGTTAGTGTGAACAGAAGAGAAACTCCTGCTTGAATTAAACTAGGCCAGCTGTGCTTTTCCTTTGGCTATGGGGGAAATGCCCTGCATTTGGCCAACTCTCTGCTGAACAGGCTTCTCAAAGGTGACAGTGCAAATGCTTCAGCAGGACTCAGTTTCGGCAGAGATACTTGGCAGTTGCTACAGTACGTTGTGCCATGACTTTACAGTGACAGCCTGTGCAGTTGTTAGTCACCAACTGCCTGAAAGCTTCAGCCTCACTGCCAGAGAAAAATAAGGTTAGTTTGGAAATTCAGTAGAGAAAGTAGATTAGAAAAGCCTACGAAATAAATAGCCATCAAAAGAGAGAGCAGGAGGCACATCTGGCAAAGAGTCAGTCACAACAAAAGCATGCAAACCTCATCTGAATGATAACCATGATGTTCTTGTACTGGTGAAGATGGAAGCTACTGATCTGTCCATTTTCGGGTCCCAAAGAGATCAGGGAGTTAAACTATAAATTCATAATTTGCATACATCTCCTTAGTTCTCTGCTTTTTTGGATTCTTCCTTTGGTGCTTCAGGAACCAAGATGACTTTTCCAATGTTCTTCTTTTCTTGCATCTGCCTCATGGCCTCTGCCACCTGGATGCAAAAGGAATCTGGTAAGACCCCCGCTCACCCTGCACAGTGTGTCCATGCCCCTCTGGGGCCCCTCAGTCCATCCAGACCTGTCAGGGATACCCCAGAGGCAGTTTTCCCTGCAGTCCAAGCAAGTGCTGAGCATTCAGGTGCCTCTGCATGGATGTGTTTTGGACAGGCCTGGGCAGCTACTAGCCCTGTCCATAGGAAACTATCCTGAAGAACTCACACAGACCAACCCTAACACACACAAGGAGGGTCTGCTACACAAACATGGAAGTGCAGTGTGTGTCACCACAGCTTCCTCTCCAAAGGCAGGGGAGCACTGCAGAAACCCAGCCATCTGCCAGGAAGACAAAGCCTCTACCAGCCACACAAAACAACAGATGCATAGATTATAATTATTTTTAGGCAGAACAGCACCTGGGCCAGGCCTGGAATTAAAAGTTTTCCTTAAGCCTTTCCATAAGACTAGTTCTCATGTATGAATGCTGACTGATCATCACTAAGTTCTTTGCTTCCCTGCAGCAAGTCCTGCTCCAGCACAGGATTTCCAAAGGAAGAGCCTGACTCTGCCTGGACACATCATCCACGCAGCAACCCTGAACAGAGCAGAGCTGCTGAAAAACCTGCTGCTCCCTTCCAATATCCTCATTCTGCTTCACTGCCTGGGCTTCCTTTTACTCTTGGAAGGGCAGCAACAACTTTCCCATCTGTCTGCTTAATTACACAGAGCAGATTCAGGGCAGACTCCAGTCTGATGCATAACCCAGCCCCTTCTGGCTGCTACTGCCCATGAAACACAGCTAAGCACCTGCTCTGCTCCACAGGGACACTGTCTGGCATTGCCCAGCTCTGTGCACTGGAGCAGAAAAGCCCAGCCACTTTACTCACGCGTAGTATCTTAAAAAGGCACTGAATGTCTGAGAACATATGGTTATTAAACATTTTCAACAGTTCAGCCCTCATGAACAAGGTGCTAACTCTGAACTGCTACCAGCCTGTATGTTAGCTCAGACTCACCTGATCAAAGGGCCAGACAGAGTCTATTTTGGGCTTGATTTTCCCTTGACTGTACAGGTTAACCAGCTTGGCTACAACGCTTCTGAGAAGCTCAACTTCTTCGTCCATATATCCAAGATGGTAGCCACACACAGCCTTGTTTTGGTGTAGGAGCTGCAAGGCATTGATGCTGAACTGGTTCCACCATGTTTTAGCCATAGCCATGAGGTTCTTCTTCTGCCCAGTGAGCAGGTTTGCTACCCCTAAAAAGAAGGCAAGCCACAGATGAGTTGGAACACAACATGAGAGACAACAGGCATCCCATAGAACAGGTCAGACAATACGCAGGGGATGGACAGAGCTGAGAACTGAATCACATCAGGCTCTGACCAATTGATCTTCAATGGAAACAGGCACCTGCCTCAGCCTCAAGATACACAGAATTTAGATTATCAGCACTCGTGTATGTTGCAAAAATGTAGAACAACTACCTTCTTCATCCCTCCTAAGGCAGCAGTCTCACAGCTAGACCAGAGTGCTGGCAGAGGCAAGAAATGGTTACAAGTGACATGCAGCCAGGCCGGCAGGACAGCTCTCCCCTTCTCCCACAGCCCTGTTCCTTCAGGGGAGTCACACACTGCAACGACTGCAACAACAGAAGCAGTATACTGGTGCAAGTGTCTGGAATTCCACTGGAGGCTGTGTGAAGGCTTTGTCTATGGGACAAAATCACAGTGTTCCAGTGCTGGGGAATGAAGAGATAAGTATTCAGTAGCTTCAAACCTCCTCACCCACACATCCTCTAGAAGAAAAGCGAGGCTGTGCATTTAACTCAGCCTAGACAGAGCAGCTGTGCCAGTGTTCCTCCATGAGGACATTTCACCTTTCCCTGCATGCACCGGCTTGTACTCCAGGACAGATCTTGCCATGGGAGGGAAGAAACTTGGAGCCTGTAACCAGAGTTCTAGGGACAAGAGACGAATCTCACTCCCCTCTGTGCCTCACCCAGGCAAAGCATCCCGAAGATTTTAACAAAATAACAGACCTACAGCACACAGAGCAGCCAGGAATAGCGATGGTCCCTGACAACTGCGCCCAGGCAGAGCAACACAAAGCATTCCTGTGTGGATCCCACCCTGCCACCACACAGTCCCCCCACTGTGCAAGCACTGTGTGCAGGCATGGGGCTCACACGCACCGTAGGTGATGACTTTGCCCATTGGCTTCAACAGGTTGAACGCTTTGGATGTATCAGATCCTCCAAGTGGGTCCAGGACAATGTCAACACCTAGAGAGAGAACTGGAAGTAACTAGAAAATTCTTTGCACTTGAAAGAAATGCAGAATGGTTGCAATAAGTGCTCCACCACATCATACCTTTGGGAGAGATTTTCCGGACCTCCTCTGCATAATCCATCGTTCGGTAGTCAATGGGGTGAGCAACTCCGCTCTCCTTGAGTGAATCATGTTTGGAGGCAGATGCTGTGCCAAAAATGGTGACATTTTCTACCGTCTTGCATAGCTGGATGGCAGCAGTTCCCACACCACCTGAAAAACAGCAGTGAAAAAGACCTAGAAGCAAACAGCCCCAGCAGACAGAAAAAACTCTGCATAAGTAAATTATCCCTGCTTGTACTGCTCACACAGTGGTAGGAGCCTGCGGAATAAAGGCTCTGCCTGGTGAGGCTGATGCCTGGGACACACTGGGAGAGACCAATTGCATTTGCTGGGAAATGGGGTTAGTGTGAAGCCTGCATCTCTGCCAGGCAATGTTCTGTCAGTCCAGCTCCATTCCAGAAGCTCCTCACCCACGCCACCCACTTGGAACCTGCACAGTGAGGTCAAGAGTCTCATCACAGGCTGGCAAGAACCATTTACCTGCAGCCATGTGGATGAGAACACTCTGGTTGGGTCTCAGGTTTCCAAAGTCAAACAGGATCATGTAGGCAGTGATGTAGTTGACAAGAAGACCAGCTGCTTCCTCAAAACTCATCCCCTCAGGCATTGGAAAAGTCTGACTGGCCGGCACATTCACGACTTCTTGCCAGAGCCCTGACCGAGCCAGGACCATTACCTTATCGCCAACCTAAAATTAGAGGACAAGTTGGTCTGAAACGAGTGCCAGCTGGCAGAAGCCATCACACCTTTGGCCTTGGTATGGCAGAGGCAGTGCACGCACACTGTTCTCTGTGTGGAGTCAGCAGGGATTGCAGCAGCTCAGGCTCGAGCAAAGTGTTGTGCTCTGCTCCCTGGGAGACTGCAGCACAGCACTGCTCACCACAGGATGAGGCCCAAACCAGGAACCTCAGAGGGACTGCAGGCACACCAGGCTCTGTCTTGTACCCAGGGTTGCTGCCTGCCAGCTGCCCAAACCAAGAGACCCCCAAGAAGGCAAGAGGAATGAGGATTGTGTCCCCCACCCTCTTTGCCCCATCCGGGAGCAGGAGTCTGAACACCGTGGAATACTACCCTGAGTTGTAAGGATTATCCTGCCAAGAGGCAGGAGCCTTGGGGCAACGTTTAATAGCATCAACCATGGACAAAGCATGCCCAGCCCTATGAGAACGCCCTGAGTCTAAAGATCACGGCCAGGCGCGGCTCCGGCCCGTCAGCCCGGCCTGCCCCGAGGGCGGCGGCGCCGCCGGGGACCCGGAGCGGGCGGGCCGTGCAGGGCCGTCCCGGGGATTCCTCCTCCCCTTTGTCCAGGCCCTGTGTCCGCCGCCCGGTCGCCGCCGGAGCCTCCCCGCGGGCAGCATCGGACGGGTCTTTGGCGGGGCGTGGCGCTGCCAGGGCCGGGCCGCCCGCCCCGACTGGGATCCCCGGCCCCAGTGCGGCCCCAGCGTGCCGGTGGAGCGGGACCGGGCGGGCGGGGGCTCTGCAGCGCGGCGGGGCCACCGGGCGGGCCGCCCTCACCTGTCGGTCGCGGACGCCTTCGCCGAGGGCGCGGACGATGCCGGCGCACTCCATGCCGGGACAGACGGGCGGCGGCGGCAGCCGGT